>CAUYSK010040844.1:0-20900 GCA_963575035.1 Avahi laniger | reverse complement strand
AAAAAAAAAAAAAAAGAACAATTTTAATAAGTATAATGAAGGGGCCTGATTTAATAAGTATAATGAAGGGGCCTGTGTCACAGATGTCTGAGGCAGAGGGTAACAGATTTTTATTTTAATGCCCTTCTCCTTCATAACACCCCAGAATCCTTTTGCATCGCCTTCCTGCAGCGGAACTGATGGGCTCTGTGAGTCCCCCTTTCCTAAACAAGTGCCTTGTGGAGAAGGATGTTGGGAGGAGACAGCATAGCCCTCACTCAGCCGCGGCCTCCAGTGGGAACAGGCCTACCACACCTTCATTGCCAGAAAATCGGCAGCAGGGCCTCCTTTCTAGAGGCAGACCTCATTTCGTATGCCGCCCCCTTGAAGTTCTATAGAACGGAACATTCTCTTGGATCTGCTCCTTGATCTTTCTCTTCTTAAAGTCACTGGGTGTGGGTTGGAGCATATGCGGGGAGAGACAACTCTACAGGGAGATACAGTTACCGCTGTGACTCTGGTAAATCCCAGTGACATGGTCGTAACACTGCTTGTTGGTTAGACATTGCATTTAATGTCCTTATAGGTCTGGCTGCTCTTCTGCCATGTGGCAGGATGCGTCATCCGTGTTTTTGAGCTTACCACCTCCTGCAAAGGGAGCCCTCACCGGCACTCGCGTTTTCTTTGCGTATTTACCAGCTGGCACTCCACTCTTCCCTCTAGCTGAAATGGCAGTGAGCACATCGATCCAACTCTGGAGCTTCTCGTATGGAGCGTGTACATCCACACACGCACACAATTCATGGGATCGTCACGATCGTCGGAATCCTACTAATCAGATAGGAGCAAAAATATGAGTAGGAAAAGATCATTCTCACATAGTTAGCTGACACACCTGTGTGATTTATGTTGTTTTATAGTGGTTATTTATGTTGGATTTTGCCATTCGACTATTTATATTCCCGTTGCCTGTGGATCAGACGTCAGCAAACCACAGCGTGTGAGCCGATGGGCCCACTGCCTGTGCTGTAGGCAGAGTTTCGCTGCGACGCAGCCACACCGTTTACTCGTTTGTTGTCTAGAGCTGCTTTCGTGCCACAGATGACAGAGTTGAGCAGTCGCAACAGAGGCTGGTTTAGATAGCATTTGCTGTGTTTGGGACTGGCACTTGCTGGAATACAGTCTTTGCTGTGCAATGCTGAACACCAGAAGAAAAGAGAAAAGTAGCTTCCCCTCGCTTACACTAGTGGCGTAGTCTAACACTGCTCACGGTCCTTTTGAAAGACTGACGACTGTTAGCACCAAAGACGCGGCCCAGAAGCCTTGATGTGCACCTGCCGACAGGACAGGACGGAGGTGCCTGGAGAACGGCACCGTCCTGAGCCAGTCGCAGCCGGGGCAGGGTGCCTGGAGAGCGGCTCCTGAGGACAGGAGACCGTCCTTGCTGGTGCGTAGGAGGGGTTGTTTCCGCCGAGGATCTGGTTGTCTTTTGCGCCCCTCCTGAGCCAAGTACAAGTAATTGCTAGCTTTTGTCTTCCAGGGCGGCAAGTACATGCAGGCGGTGATTCAGTACGGGAAGATAGTGTCCTGGTTAGAGATGGAGTACGGTTTGTCAGAAAAGGAGTCCAAGGCTTCGGAGTCGTTCCTGCTCGCTGCCTTTCTCAACCTGGCCATGTGCTACCTGAAGCTCAGAGAATACACCAAGGCCGTGGAGTGCTGCGATAAGGTAGGCCGGCTCCTGCGAGACAGAGTGTGGTGTGCCGGGTCTTTTCTCCGTCCCACGTTTAGTCTTCTTTTCCTTCCTCTCAGCCACAGGTTGGAGGCTTTTCATTTGTCTTTGGGTTATTTATTCGTATGTTTGGGATTATTTGTCTCTTAGTATGAATTGGGAAATTCAGAAAATTCTAGTTGTAGTCAGATTTTTCTGATACCCAGACTATTTATCATATGTACTGTTCTAATATTTTTATGCACCAGCTGATGCTTGTATTTCAGATACCTGACTTAGAGTGAACAATACATATTACACAGTGGGTAAACCCTTATCGTTGGTGCATCTTAAACATAGACACGAAGGGGTAAGAAAAACAAACAGCAACTATTTTGCATTTTCTTTGTAAGATTATTTTTTAGTTTTGTGGATTACTGTTTCCTGTCACATCCTACTAAATTTTTGCCTGAGAAAAGGATGTTATGGTTAATTACATTTTTTAACTTTCTGCTTTTTTATTATAGAAGTAGTATAGTTATCCAAAATTCAAACATTGTAGAAACATACAAGAAAGTGAATAAAATTCTCATTGATCCTCCCTCCCAGGACCAGTCATTTCATTTTATACATATTTCTTCTTCTTTTTCTTTTTTAAGAGATGGGTTTTGCTCTGTCACCCAGGCTGGAGTGCAGTGGCGTCATCACAGCTCACTACAGCCTCAAATTCCTGGGCTCCAGTGACTCTCCTGCCTCCGCTTCCTGAGTAGCTGGGACTACAGGCATGGGCCACCACACCTGCCTCATATTTCTTCCTTTTTTCCATACATAGAGTAACATGTGTTTATGTATCTTTTAAATGAGAATATATAGATTTAGATATATAGTTTTATAAAACAAGGATATCTTTTTGCTTCTGATCAGTGTATAATATAGCTCTCTCTCATGTTTTTATTTTATTTATTTGTTTAGGTCATCTTTCTAGTCATGAGTTTTTTATTTTCTTTTGATTTTTTGAGACAGGGTCTTGCTCTGTTGTCTGAGCTAGAGTGCAGTGGCATCATCCTAACTCACTGAGCTCACACTCCTGGACTCAAGTGGTCCTCCTGCCTCAGCCTCCTGAGACTACGGACATGCATAACCACGCCTGGCCTCCCAAAATGCTAGGATTACAAGCCTAAGCCACCATGGCCAGCCATGTTCTATCTTTTCTGTGAGCAGGATCATATCCTATTTATTTTATAACACTACTTAAAACCTAAGAGAGCTTAATAAATATCTGGAACACAGCAGCGCTTATTAATGAAACTATGATAGTATTTAGTATTTATTGAAGGTGTACACCAGGCGCTGACCTAAGTGCTCTGCATGTTTCATTTAATCCTGGCAACAACCTTGAAGTGTAGGTATTAAGGTCGTCCCTCGCCCCATATGATATATGAAGAAACTGAGGCTTAGAGAAACTAAATATCTTGTCCAGTATCACTAGGTGGTAGTGATAAGGTTCACTTAAGTCTTACTTAAGAGTCTACACCATACTCTTAACCCCCAGCCCACCACAAAACACCTAAAGGAAGAATCAGTCCTAACAGTTCAGCTGACTCGCACTTGCAGCAGCACCTGAGCAAATTCAGGACCAGAGGCGCAGCTGCTGCCCTGAGGACACGGCACGTGCAGCTTATTTTTCTATTGCTGGTGAGACAGGGTCTCGCTGTGTTGCTCAGGCCGGTTACAAACTCCTGGCCTCAAGCGATCCTCCCACTTTGGCCTTCCAAAATGCTAGTATTACAGGCGTGAGCCCCCACACCCAGCCTCCTTGGGATCCTTCTAGAAATTACATTAAATACAGAAACTAATTTATTATATTTTGATCAGTAGTATGTAATTATCTTGAGCCCCATTTTTCCAATACACCTTTTCCATCTCCCTTGGCAAGAGAGCTTTGGTAAGCTATTTACTGAATTTCTTATTAGAACTCATCCCTTCTAAACTATAGACCATCTGTTCCTAGGCCCTTGGACTAGACAGTGCCAATGAGAAAGGCTTGTACAGGAGGGGTGAAGCCCAGCTGCTCATGAATGAGTTTGAGTCAGCCAAGGGTGACTTCGAGAAAGTGTTGGAAGTAAACCCCCAGAATAAGGCTGCAAGACTGCAGATCTCCATGTGCCAGAAAAAGGCCAAAGAGCACAACGAACGGGACCGCAAGATATACGCCAACATGTTCAAGAAGTTTGCAGAGCGGGATGCAAAGGTGTGTGCAGAACCCGCTGCCTTCAGCTAGATTGAGAACTGACCTTGCCCCTTTGACTTCTGTTCTAAGAGGGTTAGGCATAGGGGACAGGGACAGTTCGACAGCTTGCGAGACACAAGAATAGGGAACGTGATTTCCAGTCTGATCTGAGGCTGGTTTGGATCCAAAGGTTGAGTAGGGCAGTACCACTGGCCAAAGGTCCAAGGTGTGAGGCCCTGGCATGTCCGTGCAAGAGATTGGGAAAAGTTCCTTGAGACATACGAAAGCTTTTGTTATTTTTAAAAAATTATAAACCCATCAGGGGTTTTTCAAATAATACTTCCTTGTTGAAACTTCTGATTTCCCCGGGAAACAGGGTATCATAAGAGCCCCACCCTGGTGCCCTTTACCTTCTGGGGCCGGAGCCAGCCTGGGCACTGTGATAGGAGCCATCTGTCCACAGAGAGAGTCGGGCTCCCCCAGCTTCATTCTGCTCCGCTCCTGCCTGCATCCTTCACTACCCATGCCCCATCAGCATGTGGACTTAATTATTCAACAGCTGTCCCATGGAACAAGCTAGTAATTTTAACCAAAGCAAAGTTCGACTTCACACTCTATTGATAGCAGGGCCCTGACCTACCCAAGTGGGCGACCAAAATAGAGTCATTGTAATATCCTCTTGTCGTAGACCTGACAAACAGTCTGGAGGAGCCACAAATTATTTCACTTCTTTTTTCTCTAAGCCTCTTGATTTCCTGTTTCTTCCTTTAGGAAGAGGCCAGTAGAGCCACGGGCAAGAAGACTTTACAAGGGGTCACCAGTGAAAAAGAAACAGAGAGTCAAGCAATGGAAGAAGAGAACCCTGAAGGCCACGTATGACGCCACGCCAAGGAGGGAAGAGAGTCCTAGTGAACTCGGCCCCCTCAACGCGCTTTCACCCAACTCAGGACTAAACAGTGTTTAATGTACAGTTTGTTATAGTCTATGTGATTCTGGAAGCAAATGGCAAAACCAGTAGCTTCCACAAAACAGCCACCCTGCTGCTGCCCGGTAGGTTCGTTGAGGGGGTGGCGTGGGACCACTCCGAGTGGAACAACGCAGAAGTCACTGTTGGTGCACGGAGACTGAGCCAACACGTAGGTCCAGCTCATTTCAGTTTATGTCAACTTTCAGTATCCAATTCAGGGTCCCTTGAGATACTCCTAGCAGTTGGGGCTTCTGTTAGGTTTTACATTTGAACTTTAATAGCACTACAGAAATCTTTTTAAAAATGCTTAATGAATTTCTCCTTTCCTACAGGTGGGTGGGGTGGGCAAGGAGGATGAAGTTGTGTTTTTTTAAATGACTCAAGTGCTGTGAATGCAACCTGTTGCATTTTTAACCAACAGAACCCACGGTAGAGGGGTCTGCCATGCCCTCAGTTCCGAGCAGTGTCACAGATTTGAAAGCCAGACCTCAGAGGCCACTTGCTTACTGACTTCGCCACCTCCCAAACTTCCTCCTTAGTAGCCTGCTGGGGACAGTGGGATCTGCCATGCCCAGCCTGTCCCTGGGGGAGCAATTCTGTCATTCCTAAAACACTCTGCAGCAATGATAATGAGAAGACTGGAGTTTCTGAATTAGCTTTTCCTGTTTTGGATGAAGTTCTGAGATGCTGAAATGCAAAAAGAACAATCAGAATTATGCTTTTTCCCCCCTCTATTCTTCTAGGAAATAATGTTGAATACGCAGTACTTCCTGCTAGCATTGCTGCTGCTCAGCTTACTTCCATTCTAATCCTTGCTGTTAAGAATTTAAGACTTTTCTTATAATATCTTTGACCTGGAGTGGATTTACCTATATATCCATTTAGGACTGATGCAGCTTTTTTATCTTCTTTTTTAAATTACTGGCTCATAAGCATATATATACTGGTTTATGGAACTTTATTTACACTCCTCTATCAGGCAAAAAGAAATTTTGACTTTTTACTACTAAGTAGCTTGATTTTTAAAAACAAAACCTGTGGGATTGACAAATAAGTAGCTGTTCTTCTACATTAAGGGTTTGATCTGCAGGTGTGACGTGCAGTCGCTTTCTTTCCTGCCCCGATGCCTTCTCTGTTCTGGTGTGAGTTGGAAGAGTTGAAAACAGCTTCCCATGCAGGTACATCTAGCCTAAATCCCCAGTACTTGAGCATTGAATTAGGGCAAGTCTTAAAATAAACATGTACATGTAGTTGAATTTTAGTCCTTACGGGTAAATGAGATTGAGCGTGGCGCTCCGTCCCACAGCCTGGGAACCTCTGTGGGAATGCATTTGGCACCCCTAAGAACCAATCGCTTAAACCTGGAACATCTCACTTCTTTAAATCCTAAAGAACACTGGCAGTTATATTTTAGATTAGTTTTAATTTTCATGGTGGTTTTAACAAACACTTTCATTGTTAGGTTAGGATCCACCTTAAAACCTAAAACATCAAGTCATGTTCTTTCATACCAGTTTTCTTTTCCCTGGAACAAATGGAATCAAATTGTGAGTTTTTTCCTTTAGTGATCACTAAAACCTCTTGATTTCTCATTTATGCTTTTATCTTTTTTTCATGAAATATTTCTTTAAAACGCCTTAATCTCACCTAGGATATATGAAAAGCAAAAGTTGATTTTGCTTATTTGCTAAACTGTTTGGTATTTGAAGCTCTATTGACTAGAGCACGATTCCAGTAAGTCCAAGATTGAAATTTGATCCTAACAAGGCCAGTTAGATTTTTGCAGGTAACAAACAAAACTATTCCAAAACTCAGATGATCCCAGTGGGTGTTATGGGTCACCAGGGGAACTAGCAAAAGCGAGTGGGGAGCGGGGAAGGGTGTGTGAGTGGTTCCAAGCAGATGAGATCAAAGTGCCTGCCAACACCCAGGAAGAAACCTCACATGTTCTTGTATCAAATTCAGTAATGTTAAACAACTTGTGTTGAAATCAGATGTCTTTGAACCACCTTTTAGACTGCATATGGGTTGGCAAGTCAGCATATGATGAATTAAAAACAAATCGTTTTTTTAAAAAATCATTTAGATGCAATTTTTTTGTGTTCTTTAAATAAATCCAAAAAAACCAGATGTTTTTGGTTTTACTTAAGTAATTTTCAGGGAAAGCTGTTTTGGTTGAAAAACTATAATGAGGGCCAACTTGAAGAAATGAGACATCAGGAAATGGGCAAGAGACAGTATTGTCGTGCTCTTTGCTCTAACGTACAACTTGAAATCCACACGGGGCTAAAGGCGGTAGAATGGTGCGTCTTTGTTAAAATGAACCAAATAATCAAAAAAATAAGAGGGTTTTGATTTTTCATAAACTAGTGGATATTTTACCTTTTAACTAATTTTTAAGGTAGTTGAATTACATAAAATTTAATGGTGCCCTTTAATAACGATATAAAACACAAGTAGGCATATCCCAGGCAGTGTTCTGTATTGAGCGTGCTTTTCAGTACTTCACTGGATGCTCATCGTCACAGACTCTGAAGGCCTGAGGAGATGATGTCACGCGTGCCGCGGATCCTGACTTCCACGCTGCAGCAGCGGGGGTGCGGTGCTAGAACGATGGGGCCTTTCTCCGGTAGGACCCCTGAGGTCTGCAGACAGGTCGACGCAGGCCCCAGCACCCTTTATTCCCTCTGAACTCTTTGCCTCATCTCTAGATTTGAATTATATTCCTCTGCTGTTAAATTATTTGGTAGTGAAATAATTCCCTTTATGTGCACACTTTTTTCCTAAGCAAGTAGCGGTCACTGTAGGGATCTTGAGGATGAGCTGGAGAGAGCTCCCGGCTGTGAATTTGTGATCTCGGTAGGTCAGAGGCAGCCGCACCCCTCCAGAGCATGAGGGGTATCAGCGAAGAGCTTCGTCCAGACTTGCTTGGCCTTCTCAGCAGCACATTGAACTCCTCCCTCTTAGCGTGGTGCATTAGAACCCTGTATGCCCTGAGACTGGCACCATGGGAGACTGGCACCGGCAGTGGTGACAAAATCCACTGGATTTGAGCTGGTTAGTCAAAATCCCAAAACTCAGAATTTCCCAACTTAGCTGTACATTTTTTCCATCAACGGCTACTTATGCATTTGAATAGCAGTGACTGATAAAAGTACCTAAAAGGGCATTCTCTGATGGCTTGAAAGATTTGGGGAGACCCCCAGTGCCTCCCTTCAGAGTTTTCCCTCCTCCCCGTCTGGTGTGGAGGTTTCTGTGGGAGGTCGGGGAAGGGCCCAGAGCACACCGTGGTGCTGGGATTCATTCGTCTTCTAGAGGTGAGGGAGCCTTGGAGAACTAAGAGTGGGGAGGATGCAGAATGGTGCTCCCGCGTGCTGGGCACTTAACCCTCTTCCCACTAACCTTCCAAATACAGAAAGGCCAGGCGTGGTGGTGCACACCAATGGTTCCAGCTGCTCAGGAGACTAAGGCAGGAGGATTCCTTGAGGCCAGGAGTTCGAGGCTGCAGTGCACTGGGATCGCGCCTGTGAATAGCCACTGTAGTCTTCCAAGTCACACACAAAGTCACGTGGTCCTTGCTAACTCGGAACTATGCAGGGAAGGAATTCTGGGGCATGTATTCGTTCCTAATGTGGCTTTGTTGACACATTACAAATACACCAAGTGTCCAAGCCTTTCTTGAGGCATTAAATATCTCCAGCCTGGCTCTTGGCCTTAAGCGCCATCTTTCTAGAAACCTCCATGCCATGAGAGCGAAGTGGAGGAAGAAGCGAATGTGCGGACTAAAGTGCAAAAGGGGAAAGATGAGGCAGAGGTCCTAGTGAACCGCTCGCTTGTGCACACGCGAAGGCCACTAGAGCAGACCCATGGAAGGCCAGAGTCTGGGGACGCTAGCGCTAGCGCATGCTGGACTGCATGCTACCATCTAGAGCTTGCCTCTCACTGGATCTAGCACTTCATCGATCCAGTCGCCAAGGCCACCTCTGAGAGACCCATCCTGCTCGTACCGAAACAAGTCCCCACTGGTCCTTTGTCCTGGACCTGACATTCTGAACTAGTTCTCTCAGTTGTGGCCAAGTGTAGCAAGGACACAGTAAATCACCTGCTGTTTCAGCTGAAGAATCAAACAAATAATAAATAGATAATAATTCCAGCCTGGGTCTGCTTTGGGATAATGTGCTTTCATTATCTTAATATAGGCCTTGTGACTTGGCTTAAAGTTATGTCCTTAAAGTTTCTGACCAAGGAAATAAAGTGGGAAGAAGAAGTTAGTGGTTAGTATGAATATTTGCGACGTGCTGAAGAGTTGCAGGTACTCTAATCCTCCTAAATGATTTGATGACTCTGCATTCGATCTGCTCACAGCCAGGTTTCCACACTAAAGACTCCCGAGTTTTTTGGCCTAAAAACTTAAACCTCTTATGTGTCACGAGTTGTTCTGGAAAAAATAAATAAAAACTTAAACCCGGATGTATACTATCACCCTCTGTAGATACCAAAGTCTTCCTAAAGATGACACCAGCAAATATAGTTAGTAAAACATGACTCCCCTGACTGACGGATCCAAGAACTCATTCATTGCCTTACTCATCACCACCCTCGGCACCCAGTACACCAACCCCGATCTAGAACATAGTAGGTGCTCAATAAATTGGCTTCCTATCCCTCCTCTTAAGGAAGCCTCTCCTGTCTCAGCGTCCCTTCATTCCTGTAACTCTTCTTGAGACATGGAGGCCAGAACACATGATATTCTAGCTATCTCTGCAACCTGATACTGTGTTTCAAATTTTACAGATGATTAACGAGCAGCAACTTCATTTTTGGGGGCCCGTAAGTGTAAAATGAGTCCATGGTCTTCAGTCTACATTGATCTTAAATCTAGATCTAGGCCAGGCACAGTGACTCACTCCTGTAATCCCAGCACTTTGAGAGGCTGAGGTGGGAGATTGCTTGAGACCAGGAGTTCAAGACCAGCCTGGGCAACATAGTGAGACCCCATCTCTACAAAACATTTAAAAATCAGCAGGACGTGGTGATGTGCACCTGTAGTCCCAGGTACTCGGGAGGCTGAAGCAGGAGGATTGCTTGAGGCCAGAAATTTGAGGTTACAGTGAACTGTGGTTGTGCCACTGCACTCCAGCCTAGATGACAGAGAAGGTCATGTTTAAAAAAAAAAAAATCTAGATCTAAATCTAAAACTCAAAGTTAATCAAACGTGCAGATCAAATGTGGAGTATTTTCCTTAGAAGTGTTTCTAGGACCACCCTCCTGGTCCTGGTGCCCCCTGACATTTACGGCCTGTCTGTAAGGAACCAGGCACTATGCCACTGAGACGAGTGAAAATGAGGCATGCGGATGGCTATACCACTGCAGAGCATCTGCCATCTGCTACCGACGGCTACGAGACTTGGGGAACGGCAGGAAACTCATATCTGCCTCTTCAGCTTTCCTGCCATTCAGAACCTTGCTGGAGGCTGAGTCGAGCTAGAGCCCACCCCACGGCTGGCATCCAGACCAGCTCTGCCACAAGAGCCCTCCAGCCGGCCACCATTCCCCCTCTGTGCTCCTCTCCTGGTATCTGGGCTGCAAAAAGTACCCTGATGTTTTGAATACCCCCCAGCCCCACCCTGAGCTACTCTGGCCCTCTTACCCTGGGCCCAGCCAGACGGTTTCTTCTGGTGGCGGGATTGCAAACTCCTTGGAGCAGAGAATCTCTCTTACGAGGCGCGCTGGGCAGGAGCCTGGGAGCAGGCAGCTATGCCCTTAGGTCTACTTTCCAGTTACTGCCCCCGGCACTGCAGCGGCAAAAAGCCCAGTTTCCTTTATTTCCAAGGCAGCTGGACAGATACGCCATGCCCTGCTTCGTTTACTGCATGGAATATTGAGTTTCAAAGAAACGTGTTTTTCGTGTGTCATAATTAGAAGGACTCCCCTCTTAAAAAGGTACAACTTCCTGACTGTTGTGGGAGCCCCTTGCCTCTGCTGCCAGCACCCGGTCCCTGCGGAGGACGCTGCACTATTTGAGCAGGTGGGTAAATGCTTCTCGCTCTCCCAGTCACGCAAGGGCTTCTGTATGGGTTTCTAAGTGTTCTCTGGACCCAGCGACGTCTTGTTGACAAGGGGCGGGTTGTAATGAGACTGCACAGAGAGACTGTGCACCCCTCAGTTGCTATCAAATATGACAGGAAGTAAACAAATAGACCGTGCCACCTTCGGGCTGTCAGTCTGGGCCTCAGAACCGAGTGACCAACCGAGCTGGCTGGACGGTGGTGAGACCAGACTTGGCGCGATCTCGCGGTGCCGGCTCCAAAACGCGGCTTCCTCAATCCAGGAAACCCAGAAGCCCCTGATGTTTGGCGAGAGCACGGGAGTAGGTCCACCTCCGTGCTGGGCTCTCAGTTTCCTCACCTGTAACATAATAACAGCTACTGTTTATATAACTTTATAAATTTTTAATTCTAAAAAAACACAATAAAATTTACCGTCTTAACATTTAAATGTTCAGTTCAGTATTAAGTATATTAACATTATTGTGCAACCAATCTCCAAAAGTTTCTCGTCTTGCAAACTGAAACTCTGTGCTCGCTGAGCTACTCCCCACTGCCCCTGCCCAGCCCGGCAACCAGCATCCTGCCGTCTCCGAACCCGACTCCTCCAGAGAGCTCACGTAAGGATCGTAGGTTTTTGTCTTTCTGTGACGAAGTGGATTATTTCACTTAGCATAATGTCCTCAGGTTTCATCCATGTTGGAGCATCTGTTAGAATCTCCTTTTTAGTGGATTGTAGGATCTTTATAGCAAAAAAAAAATCATATTTGAAGACCGAATAATCCATTGTAAGTACATACCACTCTTTGTTTATCTAGTCATCTGTTGGTGGATGCTTGGGCGTTTCCACCTTTTGGCATTGTGAATAATGCTGCTATGAACACAAGTGTACAAATATCACCTTAAGACTCTGTTTTCAGTTCTTTCGAGTGCATACCCAGAAGTAGAATTGCTGATCACATGGTAATTCTATTTTTAATTTTTTGAGGAACTGCCATTGTGTTTTCCGTAGCAGTCGCGTCGTTTTACACGCGACTCCCTCCAGCAGTGCACAGGTTCCGGTCTCTCCGCATCTTCACTGACACTTGTCATTTTCAGCGTTTCTTATTGTAGCCCTCCTAGCGGTGTGAGGTGGCATCTCATTGCGCTCCTGACCTGCATTTCCCTGGTGGTTAGTGATGCTCAACATCTTTGCATGTGCTTGTTGACCATTCGTGTGTCACCTCTGGCAAAATGTGTGTTCAAGTCTGTTGCCCATTCTTTTGTTTGGGATTTTGTTTTTTGGTTTGGTTTTTTGTTGTTTTTTTTTTTTTTGGTCATTGAGTAATCATTGCTAATGTATATTAAGTTCAGAGTATATTCTAGAAAGTATGCTAACGCCCAAACTGAGACTGCTAACCCTGGCAGGCTAACAATTTGATAACTTTTCAAACACACAGTCTTTACATACTTGCTAAACATTTATTGGGGGAGACGGACGAGGGCAATTGATTTCCTGTTATTAGAAATTATACTATGTATACAAACAACTCACTAATTGATTTCTACTGGCCACAGTAGAGTCAATGTCTGAACAGAAGCTTTTTTTGATAAAATCTTTCCCACTTTTCTGAGATTCTTGTTCTCGCTTCCTTTTTTGTTTGTTTGTTTGTGACAAAGTTTCATACTCTGTTGCCCTAAGTAGAGTGCCGTGGCATCATCCTAGCTCACAGCAACCTCAAACTCCTGGGCTCAGGTGATCCTCCTGTCTCAGCCACCCAAGTAGCTGGGACTACAGGCATGCACCATGATGACCAGCTAATTTTCTATTTTTAGTAGAGATGGCATCTCACTCTTGCTCAGACTGGTCTCGACTCCCTAACCTCAAGCAATCCTCCCGCCTCGGCCTCCCAGAGCGCCTGTAGAATTACAGGCGTGAGCCACCACGCCTGGCCTCTCTCTTCCATTCTTGTCTCTGATTTTCCAAACCAGATAACTTCTCGGGAAACATCTTAAGGGGCCTGGAATTTCGATGATGAAATCATCACTCCTTTCCAGTAAACAGCACTGGGCCCAGCATTAACCAGTCTCACAGTTTCAGCTGAGTGTCCCTGCCAACTCTCAGTTGACAGAGACTGCACATGAGTGTTGGAAATCACTGGAAAGATAGGTAGGTGCTGACAAGCAAGGCTTTCCACTTCCTTTTGTGGGCACAGGGTTAATTTACATTTCAACAGTTACGTAAGGAGACACCTGCAGGGACCTGAGTTACCTGGCACGGAAATGATTTTTTTGCATTTGAAATTAGGAAATATTTCTACCATACAGATAAACGTAGAAAATAATGATACCCACAGATCCACCAGCAAGCATAAACAGATGTTAACATTTTTGCCATCTTTGTTCAGAAGTTTTATTTTTAAGAAAATAAATATCACAGATACAACTAAAGTCCCGCATCTTTTCCCTTCACCTCCATCCTCAGAGATACCCACTCTCCTGGAGAGAGCGCACATCACCCCGTGGATGAATTTGTTCTTGCACTACCTGTGTATTTGTTTATCCGCAATCTACTGTATTGCTCTGAGGATTTGTAAGTTTTCCATGAATGACAACTATGTGGCCACTTGCCATTCTTTGGCTGCTCAGTGTCTGAGAGGCCAGCTGCCTGCCTGTCGAGGGGCAGGCACGAGTCCGAGGTTCTGCCAGGCAAACTCACTGTCCCTAACCCGACATTCGAGGCTAGTGTTGCAGAACAGCAGGGCCTGCCCGAGGCAGAAGCAGTCGTGAGGACAGTTTCCAGGGTAGCAGAGGCAACAGCACCAGAGGCAGCTTCTGCCGTCACTGTCCAGAGACAAGCGATGGCCACGCCAGCCGGCGGCCTGGGCCCTGACCGCCTGGATGGTTGGGTCTTGTGTCTTCAGCTCTCTCAGTGACTCTGTGAACTACCCAATACCCTCCCAACGAACCCTTTTTCTGCTTACATCAGAAGCATTTTCTCTTGCTGACCGCGAAGTGTCAGGCCAGGCGCAGTGGCCCACATCTGTAATCCCAGTGCTCCCAGAGCCCAAGGCAGGAGAATCGCTTCAGGCCAGGAGTTCAAGACCAATTAAGGACCTTGTTGAAAAGTGATACTTTTGCAACTTTTCTTTATTCAACATTGTTTTTTTAGATTCAAATGGATATAGTTCATTTATTATGCCTGTTCGTACTATACCAATTTGTAAACTATGTTCCATTCTTGGGACACAGTTCAGTAACCATTTTTGCTATTACAAACAGTGCCACAATACCTATCCTGTACGCCTGTCTCCTGGAGTCCGCGTGTGAAGATGTCTATGGGGTACGAGCATCTGCAGCCTCACTAGGTACCGACAGACTCCCTGGCAGCTGTACCGGTTTACCCGACCACCAGTGTGCATGCGAGTTCGGGTTCCCTACATAATGACCACCATTTGGTTTTAGCAAATCTATTAATTTTGTCCAATCTCACGAGACACTACGTCTCGCTGTTGTTGTGATTTGCACGTTCCTGATTGTGGGGAAAGCTGAGCATCTCGCCATAGGAAAGGTCACTGAGAAGCCCGTGTAAGTCTCTGGCTATTTCCTCTTGAGCCCGTCCATGTCCCCAGAGAGGAATGTGCCCATCCTGTCTGGAAATCGGAAGCCTGGCTGTCCTGCCCGCAGCGCTCGCTCACGCCCCCTCTTCCCCAGCTGTGCCCCCCGCCATCCCCAGCCGGGTCTGAGCTTGCCAAGGTCCCCCAGCCCAGAGCGTGCAGGCACAGCCTTGCCAGAGGAGAAGAGCCCGGTGCTCCTTTTGGAGTTGGGAGGGTTTGCTGCCTGGCCGCGCGAGCCGGGAAGGGTCCCTTGAAGACTTTCAGCTCCTCCTTCTCCTTCAGCCTCATCCCGAACCACCCCCTCCAGAAACACCTGCTGCTTCCGGGGATTCTGTACCACAAACCCCCTGTTCTCTCGCTGGCTTAACCCTCTGCATAGTTAGCTGCCACTTCTGCCTGCTGCTGACGCTGTTACCACTCGGCCGTCCCCTTTCCCACTTCCAGAATGTTGTCAGCTCCTGTGCACTGCTTTCTCTTGTCCCGCTCATTCTCTTTATCTTTTTGGGCTTATGCTTCTTTAAAATTCCTTTATTGTCATTTTAAAGGGGCTCCAAAACGGGGAAGAGTGTGTGTTCAGCCCACCACTTTTCTTTATGTATTTATTTTTGAGACAGAGTCTGGCTCTGATGCCTGGGCTGAAGCGCCGTGGCATCAGCCTAGCTCACAGCAACCTCAGACTCCTGGGCTCAAGTGATCCCCCTGCCTCAGCCTCCCGGGTAGGTGGGACTACAGACATGTGCCACCATGCCTGGCTAATTTTATATATATATATATTTTTGGTTGTCCAGCTAATTTCTTTCTACTTTTAGTAGAGACGGGGTTACGCTCTTGCTCAGGCTGGTCTTGAACTCCTGACCTTGAGCAATCCTTCTGCCTCGGCCTCCCAGAGTGCCAGGATTACAGGCGTGAGCCACTGCGCCCGGCCCAGCCCACCATTTTTAAATGGCCGCTATTTAGGTATTTAATCCTAGAATACACTTTGTATGGTGGGAGGTTAGGATCGGATATTAGCCTTTTCAGCATCACTGATCGCTTAGTCCATCCCTTCCTTCCTGGTCTGCCACGGCCTGGTCTGCCACAGCCTCCTCTGCCACAGCCAAATTTCTTGAATTTTTTTCCAGGCTGCCAATTCTGTTCAAGTAGGATAGATGGATGGAGAGAGAGAGAGACAGAGCTATCCCTGTGCCAAGACCATGGTTTTAATCACCACAGCTTGAGAGTAAGTCTTGACAGCTGATGGGGCAAGATTCTTCTTCTTCTTCAAAATTGTTCTTGTTGTGCCAGATGTGGTGGCACTTACCTGTAGTCCCAGTGACTCAGGAGGCTGAGGCAGGAGGACCGCTGGAGCCCAGGAGTTCAAGGCTACGGTGAGCTATGATCATGTCACCACACTCCACCCTGAATAAGACCCCATCTCCAAAAAACTTTTTTAATAAAAATAAAAACAAAAATTGTTCTTGTTGGACTTCTGGTTTGCATATGGCAGAATAAAATTAGCATTTTCCTCCCTGCTCTCAAAAATCACCCAGAAACAACATGGAAAATGAGATACAGAAACATAAAGTCCATTTCCAGTAAACCTAAAAGCTACCTGAGATCCCGAGTGCTAAAATGGGCGGACTGCCAAAAGCAGCGGAGGTCAGAGGCACGGAAGGAGGACTGCGGGGGCCGTGGCTCCGCATGGTAACGGCAGCGGCTGCAAATGCTCACGTAGCGTTTGCAGTGAAGCTGGGGCTCAGAAAGATGGCGACGGCCCCAGGCCGCGCAGCAGTAGGTGGCGAAGGCCGGATTCAAACCCAGGCCATCTCCGGTCCCAGAGTCTGTGCTCGTAATCTCTCTGTCCCATGCCGCCTGGTTTCCCATCCCCCTACACTCACACACTCACACGAGAAACAGCAGAGCGCGTGCCTTGAGGTGAGTGGCACACTCCAATGCATACAAACACAATCTTCCGGGAGGCCGAGGCGGGTGGATCGCTCAAGGTCAGTAGTTCGAGACCAGCCTGACCAAGAGCGAGACCCTGTCTCTACTAAAAAATAGAAAGAAATGATCTGGACAACTAAGAATGTATATATATAGAAAAAATTAGCCGGGCATGATGGCACATGCCTAATAGTCCCAGCTACTCGGGAGGTTGAGGCAGGAGGATCGCTTGAGCCCAGGAGTCTGAGGTTGCTGTGAGCTAGGCTGACGCCATGGCACTCACTCTAGCCCAGGCAACAGAGTGAGACTCTGTCTCAAAAAAATAAAAAAATAAAATAAAATCTGGTTCGCAGCACTGGAGCAGATCGTCGGCTGCAGGAACATCCCCGGATCTGCTTTGCTTTGGGCACAGAGGGGAAGGGCTGATTGAGGAGTCACACAGGCCAGCCATACGCGATGGAGCAAGACGGCTACAGTCTCCCTGCCACTCCTCCCATGAAGAATTGGAGTCTGTTTCCCTCTCCTTGAATCTGCACTGGCTCTGTGACAAGTATTGATCAGTAGAATGTGTCGAGATGATGCTACGTGACACTCAAGGCTGGTCTTTAAGACACCAGCAGCTTCCACTTTCACTACTTCCTGGAACCCGTTGCCACGCTATAAGGAAGCCTAAGATGGCACCAGGAAAGGCCCAGAACTGCAGCCCCAGCTAACAGCACCAGCTGGCAGCCGTGAGCAGGCCATCCTGGAAGTTCCAGGCCCAGCTGAGCTTCCGGATGATTGCATCCCAACCACCACCAGGGAGGGCAAGCTGAGTCACACCCACGGAACCCTGCCTAAAATACAGAATTTTGAAGAATAAATGGTTGCTGCTGTTTAAGCCACTAAATTTTGGGGTGGTTTGTCATAAAGCAAAAGACAAGTGAAATACGATATTTGCAGAAATCAGATTGTGCAATCGGAGAAGAGTAGCTTCGCAGTGTCAATTCTGTTGATCTTTTCAAAATCCAACTCCTAGTTTCATTGATTTACTCTATTGTTTGTCTATTGTCTATTTTATTTAATTCCACTCTAATATTTATTATATCATTTCGTCTGTTTGCTTTAGGTTTAGTTTGATCTTCCTTTTCTAGTTTCTTAAGGTAGAAAGTTAATTGTTTTGTTTTGTTTTGTTTTTTTAGAGACAGGGTTCTACGTTTCCCAGGCTACTAGAGTGCAGTGGCTACTCACAGGCTATTCATCACAGCTCACTGCAGCCTCGAACTCCTGGGCTCCAGCAATCCTCCTGCCTCAGCCTCCCAGGTAGCTGGGACTACAGGCATGCGCCGCCGTGCCCAGCTAATTTTTTCTATTTTTAGTTGTTTGGCTAATTTCTTTGTATTTATAGTAGAGACGGGGTCTCGCTCTTGCTCAGGCTGGTCTCGAACTCCTGAGCTCAAGCCATCCTCCTGCCTCGGCCTCCCAGAGTGCTAGGATTACAGGCATGAGCCACTGCACCCAGCCTTCCTTTTTTTAATATGGGCATTCACAGCTCTAAATTTCCCTTTCAGCATTATTTTCACTGCATCCCACATACTTTGGTATGTTGCATTTTTGCTTTCATTCATCTCAAAGTTTTTCTAATATGCCTTGCGATTTCTTCTTTGACCTATAGGTTATTTAGGAGCGTGTTGTTTAATTTCCACATATTTGTGAATTTTCCAAATTTCCTTGTTATTCATTTCTAGTTTCAGTCCATCGTGGTTGGAGAACTTATTTTGTATGATTCTTTGTATGAGTTAAATCATTTTAAATTTATGGAGACTTTTTTTTTTTTTTTTTTAGACAAAGTCTCACTCTCTTGCCTGGGCTAGAGTGCCGTGGCATCAGCCTAGCTTACAGCAACCTCAAACTCCTGGGCTCAAGCGATCTTACTGCCTCAGCCTTCCTAGTAGCTGGGACTACAGGCATGCGCCACCATGCCCAACTAATTTTTTCTATATATTTTTAGTTGTCCAATTAATTTCTTTCTATTTTTAGTAGAGACGAGGTCTCGCTCTTGCTCAGGCTGTTTTCGAACTCCTGAGCTCAAACGATCCGCCCATCTCGGCCTCCCAGAGAGCTGGGATTACAGGCGTGAGCCACCGCGCCCGGCCTATGGAGACTTGTTTTATGGCCTAATACATGGACTATATTGCAGAATGTTTCATGTACACGATGTGTACATGCTGTTGTTAGGTGGATTTCTTTGTTGGTCTTCTAGTTGTTCTATTATTGAAAATGTGGTATTGAAGTCTCCAGCTAGCATTTTTGAATTGTCCATTTCTACCTTTAATTCTATCAGTTTTGCTTCATGCATTTTGGGTCTCTGGTGCATATATGTTTATAATTGTTATGTCTTCTTGATGGATAGACCCTCTTTATCATTATAAAATGTCCTTTTTCTCAAATAATGATTTTTATTTTAAAGTCTATTTTGTCTGATATTAGTATAGCCACTTCAGCAGCTTTTCTTTCTTTTGGTTACTGTTTGCATGGTATATCTTTTTTCCATCCTTTTTTCTTTCTTTCTTTTTTTCTTTTAGAAATAGGGTCTTTCTCTGTTGCCTAGGCTGGCTTCAAACTTCTGCGCTCCAGTGATCCTCCCACCTCAGCCTCCCAAGTAGCTGGGAGATTACAGGCACTTACCACCAAACCCCGCTCTATTTGTGTCTTTGAATCTAAAGTGTGTCTCTAGAAGACAGCATGTAGTTGGAACATGTTGTTAATTTATTCTATGAATCTTTGTCTTTTAATTGAAATGTTTAATCATTTACATTTAATGTAATTTTGAGTAAGGTAAGGCTTACATCTGCTATTTTGTAAGTTTTCTATATGTCTTAATGTCTTATCCTTTTTGTTCCTCTATTTCTCCATTACTGCCTTATTTTGTGTTAAATAGTGTAAATATTTTCTAGTGTAACATTTCAATTCCCTTGTAATTTTTTTCTTTTTACATATATATACTTTTTGTTTTTTAGTTATGTATTTAGTGGTTGCCATGAGGATTATAATTAACATCTTAATTTATAACTATATACTTTGGATTAATATCAACTTAATTTTTTTTTTAAGACAGAGTCCCACTCTGTTGCCCCAAATAGAGTGCAGTGGCATCACCTTAACTCACTGCAACCTCAAAGTCCTGGGCTCAATTGATCCTCCTGCCTCAGCCTCCTGAGTAGCTAGGACTACAGACACATGCCACCATGCCCATTTTAATTTTTAAAATTTTTAATAGAGACAAATTTTTTATGTTGCCTGGCTGGTGTTGAACTCCTGGCCTCAAGCAATCTCATGCCTTGGCCTCCCAAATTGCAAGGATTACAGGTATGAGCCACTATGCCCAGCCCTCTTTCAGCATTTTGAATATGTCATCCCTCTGCCTTCTGGCTGCCATATCCTCTGATGAGAAATTAGCTATGAATCTTGTTGCAGATCCCTGTATGTAATGAGTAGTTTCTCTCTTGCTACTTTAAAAATTCTCTTTGGCTCTGACTTTCAACAATTTAATTATGATGTGTCTAGGTGTGGACTTCTTGGACTTTATACTGCTTGAAGTAAAAGATAAATGTCTTTTACAAAAATTTGGAATATTTTTGGCCATTATTTCTTCAAATATTCTTTCTGCACCTTTCCCCCTCTCCTCTCCTTCAGGGACTATCATTGTGTATAGTATATTAGCACGTTTGATGATGTCCTACAGATCTAAGTCTCTGTTCATTTTTCTTCATTGTCTCCTCTTTCTGTTCCTCAGACTAGCTAATCTCAATTGATCTATCTTCAAGTTCACTGATTCTTTCATCTGCTCAAATCTATTGATTAGCTCCCCTAGTGAATTTTTCATGTCAGTTATTATACTTTGCAATTCCAGAATTTCTATTGGATTATTTATTATAATTTCTATCTTTGTTGATATTTTCTGTTTGGTGAGTCATCATTCTGTTACTTTCATTTACTTTTTTTAGATACGGTTTTCTTTAGTTCTTTAAACATATTTTTTTCTTTTCTTTCTTTCTTTTTTTTGGGAGAGGATTGGAGGAGACATGATCTCACTGTCTTGCCCAGCCTGATCTCAAACTCCTGAGCTCAAACAATCCTCTACCTCAGCCTTCTGAGTAGCTGGAATTATAGGCACATACAACTGAGCCCAGCTAAACATATTTAAAATAGCTGATGTGGCTGGGCGCGGTGGCTCACGCCTGTAATTCTAGCACTCTGGGAGGCCGAGGCGGGCGGATTGTTTGAGCTCAGGAGTTCGAGACCAGCCTGAGCAAGAGCGAGACCCGTCTCTACCAAAAATAGAAAGAAATTAATTGGACAGCTAAAAGTATATAGGAAAAAAAATTAACCAGGCATGGTGGTGCATGCCTGTAGTCCCAGCTACTCAGGAGGCTGAGGCAGAAGGATTGCTTGAGCCCAGGAGTCTGAG
>CAUYSK010040838.1:0-20530 GCA_963575035.1 Avahi laniger | reverse complement strand
TGCCATGGCGTCATCCTAGCTCACAGCAACCTCAAACACCTGGACTCAAGCGATCCTTCTGCTTCAGCCTCCCGAGTAGCTGGGACTACAGGCATGCACCACCATGCCTGGCTAATTTTTTCTATATATTTTTAGTTGTCCAATTAATTTCTTTCTATTTTTAGTAGAGACGGGGTCTCGCTCTTGCTCAGGCTGATTTCGAACTCCTGAGCTCAAACAATCCGCCTGCCTCGGCCTCCCAGAGAGCTAGGATTACAAGCATGAGCCACCGCGCCCGGCCTTCTTTGTCTCTTTTCTTCCTTAATCACAGATGCATGGATTACCTTTAACCAAGTAAAAATGGAAACTTTGATGGTTTCTAAGCTATTAACCAAAGAATGAGCAGAATGTTCAGAGAGAAGCAGGTAGTAGTTGTTGTAGAGGCAAACACTTGAACAGAGTTTCATGGAGTCAGCTTCTTTTTTTTCCACTGCAGAAGAACGGGTATTTCAGAGGCAGCCTGCGTTTAAATAATGTGACTTTCCACAGTCTGAAAACATGGGTTGATTTAGAGGCAGATTTATACTGGCATTTTATACTTGACATTTATCCATGGATCACAGTTCTTCTTACCCTTTCACTCTGCCACATCCCCAAGTGATAAGTCATTATTTTTATCTCCATTTGTTGGGGAGCAAGGAGTGGAGATATGGAAGGGTTAAGTGATTTGCTAAGGATCATGGAACCAGATACTAAACAGAGTCATGATTAGAACTTAGAGTTCCTGACTCCTATGCTCAGATACAGATCACTAGGCAACATTTGCCTCCCTGCAGGAAGAAAGGCCCCCAAAGCCCCCAGAACAATCTGTTCAGTTTCACTGTGCTAAATAGCATCCAAAGCATTCACAGCTTTGTAAAAAGAGAGGAATTGTACATGGCTTGACCTTTTAGATACCTACTGGGAAAAATGGAAAATCCAGAGAGTATAACAGTGTTCTGGATCCCTCTGGCTCTCCCATCACTGGCAGAAGCCTGTGACTTCTTGGTTAGGTACATCTTAAGACTGGGAATTGATAGCCTTTTGTTGAAAGCTTATTATACTGTGGGTGTTATCATATAGGACTGAATTTTTCAAGAGAAAGGTTGACTTGAGCCATACATTTACCCAGCAATTCTTGCATAGATATAGCTTTGGTAGTTTGGCAGCCCTTCTTGGTTGAGAAATTCTTTTGAACTTTTAATTGCTTCTTTTAGTTTAGATTTTTAAACTTTTAATTTTGATGTCATTATAGACTTACAGGAAGTTGCAAAAATAATACATAGAGTTTCATGTACTCTTTACCCAGCTTCCTCCAATGGTGACATCTTATATAACTCCATAATATTATTTCTTTTAGTTTTGAAGAGGATAGCCAGGTGGGAAAGAACATAGTGGTAAAAACTAGAGTAGATGGGAAGGGGAATTTTGGCAGCTGCTATTACTATCTTGTTTTTAAAATTGCTTTTTAAATTATTTTTTCCCATTCCCCTAAATTTTCTCTGACTTAGGCAAATATGTCACAAGACATAGTCTAGGCTTGATGTAATTAATTAAGACTGCTATAGCTTCCATGTGCAAAAGATAGAGCTTTCTTTCCTCTACGCGCAATCAATTCCTCTCAGCGCAATCAATTCCTCTCAGAGTTAAAATGTTCTAATGGAGGGGCGTTAGAAGGTATCTCTCTGGTTCTGTAATTTAGTTGTGAAAGATTCTGTACAGCAGTATAGAAAGCCCAAGGACTAAAAAAGAATGCCAGGAAGCTTTTTTTCCTTCAAATCACTACATTTGGCTAAATCTAAAATTTATACTATTTTGAATCTTTCTCTCATCCCCTCAGAAACTTGGCAGAAGCAAAAGATAAGAATCTCTAACAGGTTTATCCTGTTAGAGGGAGAAAAAGATTCCCACGTAAAAGCCCCTAAAAGAGCAAGAAATTGCTCTTTGTTCTTTTCTCTGTACATGAAGTCACTTCCTACCCGGATAAATTTCAGCTCTCATAGGCCCATCAGCATCTTGTCAAATAAAAGGGACAGGGGAAGGAGTAGCTGTGCTTTTATTATTCTGTGTATACTAGTTCTAAAGCGATATATTGAATGGTTTGATAAGGTATCATCCCTCCCTGGATCTCAAGTGAGCAGGAGAGGTCTGTTATTTTATTTTATTTATTTTTTTTGAGACAAAGTCTGGCTCTGTTGCCCTGGCTGGAGTGCCGTGGCGTAAGCCTAGCTCACAGCAACCTCAAGCTCTTGGGCTCAAAGCGATCCTCCTGCCTCAGCCTCCCGAATAGCTGGGACTACAGGCATGCGCCACCGTGCCCAGCTAATTTTTTCTATATATATTTTTAGTTGTCCAGATAATTTCTTTGTAGTTTTAGTAGAGACAGGGTCTCGCTCTTGCTCAGGCTGGTCTCAAACTCCTGACCTTGAGCGATCCACCCGCCTTGGCCTCCCAGAGTGCTAGGATTACAGGCATGAGCCACCGCGCCCGGCATAGGGGTCTGTTATTGGTCCTCCCCCATTTTGGCATAAAGTGAAGTTCTTGGTTCTACATCAGATGGCTCCACTGAGATGTGGTGGATTTCTTAAAGGGTGATTTTGGCTATTATTCAGTGGTCAATATTGGAAAAAAAATAAGCAGGTAATATCGGGTCCTAGAAGAAGGCAGTGGCTCCTGAGTGGCTTAGTTAGAGGCAGCTGCACAGGGATCCCTACATTTCCCAAAGTCTAGGATCTGGGAACTTTCATATATAAGCTCATTTTCGTGATAAAGAAGAGGGTGGGTCATAATTGTGAGGTTTGCATTGTCCCCAAATAAATGGGGAATGAGAGTTGGTTGAGAACCTTATTTTTCCTTTTAGTAGATACTCATCAACAGCAAGGAAAATAGTAAAGATGGAACCTGACTTTCATTTAAAGAAAGGATTTGTTCTATTTTCTGGCTGATTTAGAGGAGTGTAGAACCTTTAGGCAGTGTAGGCTATTGACATACTGACTTGTGTGCTCTGTTCATCTGGAGAGGCTGGATAGGATACAACCAAAGCAATTTCATTTTCTTGTTTGATTCATTGGCCTCTGTGTCAGTGAGGTGCTTAGGTTTGCAGTCAGACAGATGTCTGTATTCTGAAAAGCCACCTAGTGTATTTTTAAATTATTCTACTGGCAGATGTTGACTTCTAAGTTTTTCCTACACCACTCTGCTGATTGACAGTGAGCCTGCTGATCACTGGCAATGTCCCTGGGTAACTGGTAATTTTGTCCAGAGATGCTGGAATTGGCTGGAGTTTATAGTGCCTCCGGGGTTTTGGTGGCATTAGCTTGTTACTTTAGTGCTATTTCCAGCCTGTTCTTTGAGTTCCTTGACTTCTCTCCTAAGCAAGTGAGATGCTAATATTTTTCTTCTGTCAGTCACTGTGAAATTATCCATCTCCCCTAATGAGTAGGTTTTGATTTGGATTCTGTGGCACCTAATCCTAGCTCCATGCCAGGCCATAAAATAGGATCTGGCTAAGTCTTGTCTTTGCTTTCTATCTCTTTCTCTTCATAGCTGCTTAAACAGACAGCTCTCTCTGACCTGATTCTTTGGAGATATTTATTTATGCTCTGCTGGAGGTTCTCTGTCTCCTTCCTGTTTTTAATCTTATTTAAATGTCATTCACTTGGTTTTGTAATTAAGCCTCCCCTCTGCTTCTGAGGCAGGCGTCTGAGCTACCACTTAATTGTGTCTTCCCGTGGTTGGCTTGTTCTTCTCTGCACCTGGTTTACCTCAATGTGCAGGACAGGTTTTTAGTCCTGGAGAAGTTCCCATATCCGTTATTCATTCTCCTCCTACATGGCAACATGATTTGCTGCTACCTTCTTTCTCTCCCTCTGAATTCAAAGCAGGATAGAAAAAAATCTGGGAAAGTCCTCATTATGTAGGGTACATTAATGCTAGGAACGGCTCTGCAAACAAGGTGCCTTATGGAATAAGGGGGGCCTGTTTAAGGTGGCAGGATTCTCAAGTGAATGGTACAGAACTCTTCCTATTTGAAAATTTGTTTGGCTGCTTCCACCTCTGGGAATTCATGTGGGACAGGGAGCCATCAAGGTACCCAGTCCTGGCTCAGCTTCCCAGAACTTGCCTACTATCTTTTATTTGACCTGCATCTGCACGTGGAAAAGTCAGAACTTCTACTCATTACTATCATACTATTTCACCAAGTATGATGCACAAGACTCCCGAGGAAGGGAACATGGGCCGAAGCTAAGTATGAGACTGATAGTTGCCTCTAGTGCAGAGTCAAAAGAGGTAGCAGTTGCAACCAATTTCAGGAGTTCCTGAAAAAGAGCCCAGAAACTAAATTTTCAAGGGGCCTGGTAGAAAAGATTTTGCAATGAAGAAATGAGTGTGTATGGAGCACACACTTCCGTATGACTTAAATATATTGAATGTGTAATATAATACCTCAAGTGTTTTACTGCAATAATTTCTCTATTTTTCACTCAGTTCAGGGTATGAGTATTTGGAGCTAGGTAGCTGGATCCTCATTCGGTAGATGAGACAGTAAGGATTAGGAGTCAAACCCAGGATCCTGAAGGATTTCATAAGATATTGTTAGTACTCAGTGCATTGTTAGCTTTGATTGTGAACTTGGATAATTATTTTGAAGACCAACATAGTGGTACCTTGAAGCCTGCCCAAGATACATGGGTTCTTGCATTCCTGTCCAAGAGTCCATGGGCTCTCTGTTGATTGAATATATTTGGCTCCTTTTCTTTTCCCTATCAACGAGGAAGCATTTTTGTATGTTTGCCCTTGTACTCAGTGTGGTGTACTGTGGTGTGAATGTCAGCCATGCAGTTATGCAGAGGTTACAGAAAGTTGAGTTGTAGTGTTTGTGGGGCTCATGGTAGTGTCGGTGGAAAGAAAAACATTGACCTCTTTTTTTAAATTGGGGTAAAATATACATAAAATTTACCATTGTAACTATTTTTAAGCATACGGTTCAGTGGCATTAAGTGCACTCACATTGTTGTACAAACATCACTACCTTCTATTTCCAGGACATTTTTCATCTTACCACACTGAAACACTGTACCCATTAAATACTAACTCTTCATTCTACCCTCCCTTCTTATTCCCCTCCTCCTGGCAACCACTGTCTTTGTGAATTTGACTACTCCGGGTACCTCATATAAATGAAATCATATCGTAAGTATTTGTCTTTTTGTGACTGGCTTATTTCATGTAGAATCTTGTCTTCAAGGTTCATCCACGTCAGAGCATGTGTCAGAATGTCCTTCCTTTTTAAGGCTGGATAATATGCCACTGTATGTTTATACCACATTTTATTTATTCATCTTGATGGACACTTGGATTTCTTCCACCTTTTGGCTATTTTGAATAATGCTGTTGTAAACATGGGTGTACAAATATCTCTTTGGGTCCCTGCTTTCAACTTCTTGTGTTTTAAAGTGTGCAAGTTAAAGGGGCCTAGGCCAGTGTAGTGACATCCTGAGACACTTAGAGGAGAGTTGGATTCTGAGCTTACAGGATTTTTCCCTTGGCCACTTTGATATGTGAGGGGCTGATTAGTGGAGTTCTGAACAAAGTTAAGGTTTTTGGTAGCACCTGTAGGCATCGGCTCTAGATAGCTAGCACCCACACCCCCAACACATGTTTATTTAATTGAACTTTAGGTGAAACCAGTGTAGTTTCATAGACCTCAGCAGCGGGAGTTCATGGACCTTCTCCCCATTGTATTGCCCTTAATGCAGTTTAGCTCCAACCAGCTATGTGGCTTTGGGAACTTATTTAACCTTTCTGAATTTCTGTTTGCCCATCTGTAAAATGGGAACAATAATACCTACTTCATCAGATAGTTAAGGGGGGATTCAGTGAGAATACTGTACTTTAATTAAGTGCTTTACATAATGTCTAGCACTCAGCAGGCACCTAATAAATGTTATCTTCCTTGCCATTTATGACCATGGTGTTTCTCACTTTGAAAAGAGATGGATGCAGTTTGGTGGAGGTGATTTTTATAGGTCAGTGTCTCCTTTTAAGGTATCAGGTAGAGGGTATTAGAAAAGAGGAAGATTTGAAATACTCTTTGTGAACTTCTGGCATAGTTATTAACTTGCCACTCTTCTGGAGGAAATAATGTATTCCTGTGTGATACATCTATCTGGCATTGGTGTTTTAGTGCAGCCCATTCCTGGGGCTGTGGAGTGTGGAGTCTATGGGCATTGTCTCTTAAGGCTTGGAAGGTCTCAGCCATCAAACTTGTTCTTAGCTAAAAGGATATTCTCTACAACAAGCTGTACCATTCTCTTTTGAGGGGTTGAGCAGCCATTAGTTACCTAACTGGCAAAACTGTTTACATAGTATTGAATTTCTGTACCATAAGATCACTCTTATTTGGAAATCTCTCAGACCAGGAGTCAGGCCTTTGATGAGGAAGAGGCTTGTGTTAGCCCTTTATCCCTGCTTCCTTTTAAAAATTAATATTTAATAATGAGAAACATGATAAAACCAAAGGGTTAAATTAAAGAAAAAAATTGTACAATCTGCCCCTCATATCTTCACAATGACTATACTATAACATGTACTATACTTTTTTTTTTTTTTTGAGACAGAGTCTTGCTCTGTTGCCCGGGGTAGAGTGCCATGGTGTCATCCTAGCTCACAGCAACCTCAAACTCCTGGGCTCAAGCAATCCTTCTGCCTCAGCCTCCCGAGTAGCTGGGACTACAGGCACGCACCACCATGCCTGGCTTATTTTTTCATATATATGTGTATATTTTTAGTTGTCCAGCTAATTTCTTTCTATTTTTTTAGTAGAGACGGGGTCTCGCTCTTGCTCAGGCTGGTCTCGAACTCCTGAGCTCAAATGATCCGCCTGCCTCAGCCTCCCAGAGTGCTAGGATTATAGGCATGAGCCACTGCGTCCAGCCAACATGTACTGTACTTGATAGCAAACTCTTACAGACATATGACTAATTAATAATACTGTGTTTATACAATCAGCCCCTTTTATAGTTACCTTAACTCTTCCCTCTATGTACTGCCACTTCTGTCACTGTCCTTGGAACAGTTTGGCTGGTCATGTGCCCAGATGGCATCAAGTGGACAAGTGGATCAAGGGCAGTTTTCTAAAAATGTGTGTGCATGTGGAGAGGGGTGAACCAGGAGCCAGCCAGCTTGAGCTCTGTGCTGCTTGTATGTTGGCACCGAGATCCTGAATGCCAGTTCTCGACTGTCCTTGAAACTGCCCCTGACACAAGGGTATTCTCTTCTTTGGCCTACTGTCTAAAACCTATACAAAGCTCTGTACCAATAGCTTATGATTAAATCTGGTTGTTAATTGTTTATACCCATATTTTTTTGTTTTGGTTCTTATTTTGCATAAAGAAAGGAAGTCTTGGCTCCCTTTAATGTCCATATCCAATTACATTTCACATGCAATACGTAATTTTGAAGGAGGCAACCCTGAGTAAGGCAATTAGGAACAATTTTAGTTGACAGGTACATGCTTAAAAAAAGATACTAGAGAGGAAGCAGAAGCAAAGAAGGAGAGGTGTGTGAGAGATGAGATATAGAGAAGGGAGGAAAGAGAGGTAGGAGATGGCTGAGAGCCTGCTGAGGGTGGCTCGTGCTAAGCAAAGCTCCTGGGAATCTTCTTGTGTTGCAAGTGACTAGCAGGAAGGTAATAATGAGATATCAAACACCTGTACTTTAACAGATAGCTGAGGACCAAGAGAAAAAGGGGACCAAATACATGAAAATAACCTGGAGCAGCTGATAGATGGACAAAGTTATAAACCAGAGTCTAGGGAAATATTGGTAATAATATAGTCAGCAGGTCTAAGCACCCCATTAAACTATTTTCCCCTCCTTTAATGTTTGACTGGATCTGGTACCTTTATTTGTTTCATTTTCTTAATGGTAGAACACTAAACAGGAGACTAGGTTCCAGTCCTATCTTAGTCACTAGCTGGTTTGGTGGGGTGGGGTGGCATTCTCTTACCTCAAAATGAAGAAATTGGATTAAATGACCTCTAAGGTCCTTGCTAGCTCTAAAAATCTATAATCAGCTATGTCAAAGCTTCGGAGACTTAGAACTCCTATCATATCAGGTCAGGGAATAAAAGAGAATGTGTGTATAGTGGTATATAGGACACAGAACAGTTGATATAATGAGTGTGAAATCAGGGAGATGATGAAAAAAGCAGTATTTTATGGGATATTTGGGACATTCTCTCTTGAAGAGGAATTATGGTCTGTGATGTCAGAGGCTTACGGGAGCCAAGTGTCAGGTTGTTTTGTTCACTTTAGTTGCCTTTTAAACTCCCTCTAGAGAATTACTACTTCCAGCTGAGAAAATCCTGGCTTTTGGGGGGTGGTGGTGGTATCTGACCCGAATTATCATGGACAGAATGCAAGTCCCCATGGTACTAACTCCCAGAGTATTGCAGTACTGGACTCTCCTCAGTGCTGTTTGGCTCTGCTGATGTCTGTGGCAGTTGGGACACAGGATGCCTCTTGATCTGTGCCAGAATTGCTCTCTTCCTCCTCTCGTATTTATCACTTTGTCATCCCTGACTCTGAATCCCAGAGATCAAGGCTAGCCATAGTCCAGCAGAGAAGCAATAAATCATTGCTCCCATATCCCTTCCTCCAGGTTTCCTGCTCCTTAATTACCACATAGCCACTGCTGAGGCTGCATCTTTGTGCTGTCTGTGCTGGGGACAAAAGCTCTTGTTGAGTGGATGCGTGCAAAAGCTGCTTCGTCTTTCTCTTTAGCCATTACGTTTTGCAGAGTGCCACTTGTGCTACTTATTCCCTTCTCTTGTCTCTTGTGAGTTTATAGAGTCTGATTGTCAGGTGGTTTATCCATTAACAGGGTTTATATAATCTCTGGGATTAGAGGATGGGGTGGGAAGCCCCTAAATAGCCCAGCAAGGTGATCTTCATTAAGGAGGAAAGTTTGGCTTGGGTAGTCATTTTTATGTGGATTTTAGCTAGCTCCCTTCATTCCCTGTGCTCTCCTCATAAGGAGCTAACTAAACAGGTTGTGTGATCCAGAATGGGCCTCCACAGGGCTTTTTTTTTGCGGGGGAGGGGGATCCAGTCCAACAGATCACTTCTTAACAGACACCATCAAAAGGACCAGCTGCTTATCATATTTGCCTTTTCCTTATGAAGCCCCACAGAACTTAAGTCAGGGCATGGGTAAAGAGTTCATAAATGAGGGTGCCTACCTCATTCATCCGCTAGCAAAGCTTTTTTTGCTGTTTGAGGGGAAGATTCAGGCTTTAGAAACAGAATGTGGGTGAAGCCAGGCTCTTGTTCTTTCCTTCCTGCTGTTTCTTTACTGTACCTGTGCTTTTAGAGAATTGAGAGTGATGGGGTGTTGTGTGGCAGGCAGCAAGTATTTGGAGTAGAGTCGGACTCCAGTAGGGATGGGGAACCTGCAGGCTCAAGGCCCTCCAGATCCCCAAGTGTGGCCCTTCAAGTGCATCCAAAGTTTTAATAAATGGATTTGTTCTGTAAAACTTGGTTTGTTTTTTGTTGTTGTTGTTTTCAGAGACAGAGTCTTGCTCTGTTGCCTGGGCTAGGGTGCAGTGGCGTTATCATAGCTCACTGCAACCTTAAACTCCTGGGCTCAAGCAAGCCTCCTGCCTCAGCCTCCCAAGTAGCTGGGACTTACAGACACACACCAGGACACCTGACTAATTTTTCTATTTTTATACCAATGGGATCTCACTGTTGCTCAGGCTGGTCTCAAACTCCTGAGCTGAAGCAATCATCTTGCTTCAGCCTCCCAGAGTGCTAGGATTACAGGTGCGAGCCACTGTAAAATGTGGATACAGTCAAAAGGCTGCACTAAAGGATCTAGAAAGCCACATGTGGCCCCAAGGCTGCAGGTTCCCCACTCTTGCCAGGCAGTATATAGAGAATGAACTTCTTTGCTGGCAAAGAAGTAGACATGGTCTTAGTACATGGAGAGGTCAAGCCTTTTTTGTGGCTCTGTGGGAGGGTGGAGGTTTGAGGGGGAGAAGACAGAAGGACCACAGATTGCCTGTAGCTGCTGAACCCCTTCTTTATAGTATCTCATCAAATAGGAGAGCTAGGTGCACGGGCATTATTCAAAATGGGCACAGAAGCAGAATTCATTTCATGGATAAATATCCTAGGTGAATTAAGTGCAAAGCAACTGATAATTTCTTTTATGCTTAATATTTATTTGCAAAAAATGTCTTTAAAGCTACATTGTTAACGTAGGGACTTGGCAATCAGTCTCTTTACTGAGATTGCTTGGGTTTTTGCAATCTCTCGCCTCACTAAGGATTGCCAAGCAGAAAAAAAACCTTTTCAGTAAATGTCACTGTCAAGAGAGGTTAGAGCAAGCTGCACTTCTGTTTGAATAGCTGGAGCAGTAAACAGCTTTTTTCTCTTCATGAGCTCTCTTCCCATCCAGAGCTGAAGCCCAGCTGTAGGTTCTACAGTATAGCTGCCATGTGTGGTGACCACTTAGAATTGGTGGGATGTCCCTTTTAGCAATGGTGTTTGAAACAAAAACATGGCTAAAGCTTTGTGACAATAGATGCTAGAAGCCCATGGTGGAAGAGGACCCTCATTTTCATCTGTAAATTGAGCAAATTTGATGGGGAAATCACCATGTGGGAGTAAATTTGGAACACTGAGATGTCAGTTTTATAGTCAAATTTCTGAGCTTAATTGCTATTTTAAAAAGTGGTAAAAAGAAGTAGATTTTAAAAAACCTTTCATGGGTAGATAAGCAGACATGTAACTTGGGAAGGTTAGTGCTTGCCTCAAATATACCCATTTTACCTGCTTTTTAAGAGACCTTGGTAGCTGAGGCTTATTCATTCTAGCCCTATGGATTTCTGTAGGGTTAGTCTGCTTTCATTTACTTTCATTGATTATGGTTTGAATACCTTGTTGATGTCTTTTTTTTTTTTTTTAAGCCTTGATAAATTTGCTGAAGTTCCTTATGTCAAATGAGACTGTTCTTTTGGCCAAACACAACATTTTTACATTAGCCCTTATGGTGAGTAACAAAACAAATATTTCTTTTTCTGAAGCTATATGATAAGGCAGGAATGGAAAGAGAAGCTGGTGGTCTGGGGACTAAGCCATAGAGGGAACCAGGACTATATTTTCCATTTGGATCAGAATCTCTAGACTGGTGATCTTCACTCTTATCTATTATGTCTTTGGCAAACCTGGGACTCTTTTTCCTTCATGAGAATATTATTGTCTGGCAGGAGTGGGTATAGGTCAAATCTCTGTATATAAATAGTGAGCCTTGGTCCCAGATGAGAAACTATACTATGCAATCTCTGTATTTGTAAATAGCAAATCCTCTAGAGGTATCCCAGCCAGATAAGTGGTATATGGTTGCACCTGGTTTCTGAGGGATATTACAGATGTCTGTTTATCTGACTGGTTATTTGGGGTGGAAGGAAGACATTGTTCCTTTTGACTTTCTTCTTAGGATATTACCCAGTATGTTCGTAAATGTTCAACATTTGAGGGGAAAATCAGCATTTGCTGATTTTCATTGTATAACTACACCCACCATGACCAATTTCAAGCTGTCAGTGTGACATCAGAGTCATGCAGAATTGGGAAGAGATGTGCAGTAGTAGCACACCGTTATATGGTATTCCCACCACACAAATATAAGAGGTATAAATTAATCTCCAGAGCATAGGTGATGGTAAAAGCAGAAAATAACTAGGATGTGATAAGTTTTGAGTATTTATTGCTTTCCTTTTAATATAATTTATTTAACTGTAAGTTTATATGAGTGAATTTTTAATAATGGCTATGTTTAACAACTAACTTACAAAACTCCTAAAAATGTAATAATCAGCTCGTGTAAGCCAGTAAGAGCTGGCTACAGCACACCACTGATAATTTCTGATCTTCATAGCCTGATGCCTATATATGAATGTCTGCTTCTTTTTTAGATTGTGAACCTATTTAATATGTTTATCACATATGGTGACACATTCCTGCCAACCCCCAGCAGCTATGATGAACTTTACTATGAGATTATCCGCATGCACCAGAGCTTTGACAACCTCTACTCCATGGGTAAGCTGTCTTTTCTTTTTACTCCTCTCTTTCTATCAGCTGTCTGGTTTTTGGCATATAAGAGGAAAAGACTACAGAAGATTCTCCTCTAGTTGTTTGCTCTTGCATGGCACAGAAATATAGTAGTCTCCTCTTCTCAGGCAGTAGAAGGGTATATGTGGGCCTTTTTGCCTTTAGGAACTCAAATTTTATCTCAGTGGAAAGCTGGTTAGCAGCCCTTTGTTGATGTTTGTGAGGGAGGAAAAGGAGGCTTGTGGATTCAGTGAATGCCAGGGAGATGGGGGTGAAAGAGTGGGTGGGAACTGACAGCAGCAAATAGAAGAGCTTGGTTCCCAAAGGAACACTGTGTGATTTGAGAAGCTACAGGATTTTAAGGAATCTTAGTGTACCTATGTATTTTTAGTATAACTTACAAGTGGAAGTGGGCATTAGATAAAAATCTTTTTTGCAAACCTTTTAGTGATTGGCTTACTGAAAATTTACTCTGCAGCTATAGTGAGTATAACTTATTTCTAAAAGAGGTCATGTGTCCCTATAAGTTTGAGAAGGTGCTTAGTCAATCCTACCTGGAATTTAAAAGGTAAGGAAAGATCTCTGTAGATTGCACAGAATAGAAAGCCACTCAATAGAACTATCTTATTAAAAATACCCCAGCTTACTAGCTTTATTGAGGAATAATTAATAGATAATAACCTATATTATCTATTATATTATATTAACCTATTGTATATTTAACATATACAAATTTTGATAAATTTTGACATATGTACAACCATCACAGTGATCAAGATAATGAACGTATCCATCATCTCCCAGGTTTCCTTGTATCTCTTTAGAATCCTTCTTTGATGTCCCTCTCCCTGCCTCCACCCGCCACGCCCCATCCTTGAGCAAGCACTGATACGCTTTCTGTCACTGTAGATTAGTTTGCTTCATCCCTTGTGATGGGACTATTTGTGAACATCCCGACCTCTGCTTGGGACTCATACATCTTGAGAAAAGTAGAAGGGACTTGGAACAAGTACCAGGAGAAAGAGGAGAAGCAAGCAGTGAAAAGGAAGGATTGCCTGAGAGGAAAATATTTTTTCCTCTTCAAGTGTGTATTTCTCCAAGTTTTAACTCCCCTCTATAACTTGTCTGCTTTTGTTTAATTTTCAGAGCCCTCAGATAATTACTTTTCATATTTTATCCAGGGTTTTTAGCTGTAATCAGCAGGAGAGAGAGGCTTTAGTGGGCTTACTTTGCCATGCTGGAAGTGGAACCTCACCTTCATTGTATTTATTTATTTACTTTTATTGAGGTAAAATATGCATTTATAATGTACCATCTTTACCATTTTTAAGAGTACAGTTCAGTGGTAATAAAATACATTTATATTCTTTTTTTTTCCCCCTTCATCCCTCCTCCTTGCTCCCTTTCCCAGCCTCTGGTCACCACCATCACCTTTGTTTTTTTTTTTAAAGATATTTTTGCTGAGTATAAATCTTTCTTTCAATACTTTAGAATGTCATTTTCATTGTTTTCTGGCTTACATGGTTGCTGATAAGAAGTCTATTGTTACTCTTATCTTTGTTTCCCTGTATATAGTGTCTTATTTTTCTCTGAATGCTTTTTAATATTTTCTCTTTATCACTGGTTTTCAGCAATATAATTAACACATGCTTTGGCATGTTTTTTTTATGTTTATTTCACTTGGGGTTCTTTGAGCTTCTTGGATCTGTGGGTTTCTAGTTTTTATCAAATGTGGAAAATTTTTGGCTATGATTACTTCAAATATTTTTCTGTTCCTGCTCCTCACTTCTTATTTTGGAATTTCAATTATGTATATATGTTGGACTCTTGACAATGTCCTGTAAGTCAGTGGTCCCCAACCTTTTTGGCACCAGGAACCAGTTTCATGGAAGACAATTTTTCCATGGACTTGACTGGGGGGATAGTTTCGGGATGATTCAAGCACATTACATTTAATGTGTGGTCAAATCTCTCTGCTGATGATAATCTGTATTTGCAGCTGCTTCCCAGAGCTGGCATCACCACCTCAGCTTCACCTCAGATCATCAAGCATTAGATTCTTATAAGGAGCACAGAATCTAGATGCCTTACATGTGCAGTTTACAGTAGGTTTTGTGCTCCTATGAGAATCTAATGCTGTGGCTGATCTGACAAAAGAGAGAGCTTATTTGGTGATGTGAGTGATGCGGAGTGGCTGTAAATACAGATGAAGCTTCACTCGCTCTCCCACTGCTGACCTTCTGCTGTGCGCCCCAGTTCCTAACAGGCCACGCCCAGGTGTTGGGGACTGCAGCTATAAGTCACTAAAGCTCTCTTCTTCTTTTTTTTTTTATCTTTTCTTTCTGTGCCATTTTGGTAGTTTCTGTTCCTCAGTCTTCAAACCCACTCATCTTCTCTGTTTATAGTGTTTATAGTTCATCTCATTCAGTCATCAGTGTATTTTTCATTTCAGAAAGTTTTATTTCCTCCTAGAAATTCTACTTGGGTTTCTTTTTTAATATTTCCATTTCTTTCCTGATCATGTTTATATTTTCCTCAGTCTTCCTGAGTATATGGAGCATATTAATAATAGCTATTTTAATGCCCTTGTCTGCTCGTCCCATCATCTTTCTTTATGTCTGTGTCTCTTTCTATTGACTGATTTTTCTCCTGCTTATGGGTCATACTTTTTTGTTTCTTTGCATGCCTGATTGTTTTTTAACTAGAATTTAACATGACATTATGATTTTTTTTTTTTTTTTTAAAGAGACAGGGTTTCATTCTGTCACCCAGGCTGGAGTGCAGTGGCATGATCATAGCTCACTACAGTCTTGAACTCCTAAGCTGAAGTGATCCTCCTACCTCAGCCTCCTAAGTAGCTGGAACTACAGGTGCACACCACCATGCTTGGCTAATTTTTAAATTTCTTTTCTCTCTCTTTTTTTTTTTTTTTTTTTAATTTTTAGTAGAGACGGGATCTTGCACTTGCTCAGGCTGGTCTCGAACTCCTGAGCTCAAACAATCGTCCTGCCTTGGCCTCCCGGAGTGCTGGATTATAGGCGTGAGCCACCATGCCTGGCTGGCATAGTGGTTTTTATGGTGTGGATGCTGTACTTTTTTTTTTTTTTTTTTTTTTTTGAGACAGGATTTTGTTCTATTGGCCAGAGTGAGCTGGAGTATGGTGGCACTATCCTAGCTCACTATGTGGTGCAATCACAGCTCACTGTGATCTTGAACTCCTGGGCTCAAGCAATCCTCCCAGCTTGGCTGCCTGAGTAGGTGGCACTACATGTGCACACCACCACACACAGCTAATTTTTTTTTTTTTTTTGGTAAAGACGGGGTCTTGATATGTTGCTCTGGTTAGTCTCAAACTCCTGGCCTCAAGTAATTATACCGCCTCAGCCTCCCAAAGTGCTGGGATTAAGGTATAAGCCACTGCGCCTGGCCCAGATTTTGTTATATTTCTTTACATAATGTTGGACTTTGTTCTGAAATGTGGTTATGTTATGTGGAATCAGGTTGATCCTTTCAGGGTTTGCATTTAAGGGTTGAGGGTAGGTCATGAGCAATCTGTAATGTAGGCTTATTTGCCCCTGTAACTAATGCAATACCCATCTACACAGTCTACCTGATACCCTTATATTATTAAGTCTTTCCACTCTCACTGATGGAAGGACAAGTTATTTTCTTTGTGGAGCTTGCCATGATCTTCTCAATGCCTTCTGCTTTCTAGTGGTTCTTTGCCCTCAGCCTTGGGTAGTTTCTTCTTCCGTATGCACACATCAGTGGTCTGCAAGAAATGTAAGGGGGACTGACCCCTCTGTGGATCTCCAGAGCTATCTGTCAAACTCCCTTGTCAGTGTTCTGCCCCATACCTTCTAGATGCCTTGGCCTCTCCAAGTGCTGATTTCTGTGTGTTTAACTTGGCAAGACTTCTGGCTTCTTTTTAGGTTCTTCTCCCCTGCCCTACAGTGTGGAACCTTCTCCATGCAGTAAGCTGGGGTCACTATAGAGTTCACCTTGTTTGTTTTCCTTCTTTTAGGGATCACAGTTTTATACTGCCTGTTGTCCATTATCTGACAACCATTGTTTCGTGTATTTTGTCCAGTTTTCTGTTGTTTAAAGTAGAGGGGTAAATTATGTCTTATTACTCCATCATGGCTAGAAGAGGAAGGCTCACTGAGACATTTTTGATAAAGGCACACACTTAATGTTCCTATGACATTATTTTACTGCGGTGAAGTCCACTGAAGAGGAAAGACCTCCACAGAAGCTGCCCTGAACCACAAATGACATCACATTTTCAACTATTTTTTTTTTAATTTAAAAAATTTTTTGGAGATGAGGTCTCCCTATGTTGCCCTGGTTTGTCTCAAACTCCTGGGCTCAAGCAGTCCTCCTGCCTCAGCCTCCCTGGTAGCAGGGACTACAGGCACATAGAATTATGCCCAGCTTGAACAGTTTTTTGGTTTTTAAAAATAAAGATACTAAAGAAGCAGCATAGAAAAAAATTTAAAATCTAAAAATATAATTCCTTGATTCTAGTATCACTATTTTCATTATTGTATATTAGCCCACATGTAAGCATAGTTTTATAAAACATAGTTGTAATCATGGTATCCTTCCATTTTGTGTTTTTCAACCCATATATCATAAGTATTTTGTAATTTTCCTAAGTCTGTTTTTTAATGGCTACATAGTATGTTATTTAATGGCTGCATAGTATGTTATAATTTACTACATAAATGATTGCTTTAGTTTGAGGCTTTTAGGGCATTTTGAAACAATTTTGTGTTTAAATTTGGTAGCTTAGAAAAGAATGTAAAAGCCAGTGGCATTTCTTAAGGAAATGCAGTGATGAGGTCATCTGAGTGCTTGTTCACTAAGGAACAGAGCTGACAGGATATTACAGAGAAATAACCTATGGACAGAGTTAAATACCTCTCTGAAAGTGTGAGGAGGGGAAAATTCAGCTTAATTCCATAAGTGTTTAGGTTCCTACCATCAAAGAACTTATGATTTAGTGGTGGATCTAGTGAAAAACCAATGCACCTAAACAGATTTCACAATTGAGTTGAGCAAGACCATGTCTGACTCACTGAAACAATTTTGTTTATTACATGAATAAATTTACACATATACTGGGTGAAACCTAAATTCAGACTATAGACCTCTAACTGGAACTTTACTGAATTCTCTTGTACTAAATCCTATAAATTAGAAAAGCAGGCTGGTTGTGGAGGCTCATGGCTGTAATCGTAGCACTGTGGGAGACCATGGCAGGAGGATTGCTTGAGGTCAGGAGTTCAAGAAAAGCGGCACAATGGCCAGGTGCAGTGGCTCATGCCTGTAATCCTAGCACTCTGGGAGGCCGAGGCGGGAGGATTGCTTGAGCTGAGGAGTTCGAGACCAGCCTGAGCAAGAGCAAGACCCCATCTCTACTATAAATAGAAATTAGCCAAACAACTAAAAATAGAAAAAATTAACCGGGCACGATGGTGTGTGCCTATAGTCCCAGCTACTTGGGGGCTGAGGCAGAAAGATGACTTGAGCCCAGGAGTTTGAGGTTGCTGTGAGCTAGACTGATGCCACGGCACTCTAGCCTAGGCAAGAGAGTGAGACTCTAAAAAAAAAAAAAAAAGGAAAAGCAGCACTCTGATAATATATATAAATATATTTGAGACAGGGTCTCACTCTGTCACCTGGGCAACAGTGGTATCATCATACCTCACTGCAGCCTCAAACTCCTGGGCTCAAGCGATCCTCCTGCCTCAACCTCCCAAGTAGCTGGGATGCCACCATGCCTGGCTAATTTTTCTACTTTTTGTAGAGATGAGTTTTTGCTAAAGATGCCTGGCTGCTCTTAACACCTGGTCTCGAGCAATCCTCCCACTCTAGCTTCCTTAAGTGCTAGGATTACAGGCATGAGCCACAATGCCAAGCCCCTGATAATATGTTTTATTAAGGCTTCCATCTTTTTCTTGAAGTTGAATGAATTTATAAAAATGAGGCATTGCTAGAAGAGATGCAGAGCAGCTAGATAGGTTTTCTTTCCTCCATTGTAGCCATAGGCCCTCCCTCTGATAGAGCTACTACTGCTGCTCTTCTTGTTTAAGAATCTTGGGTCAGGGGTACATAGCGATGATGCTCAGATATGAAGTTCCTATTCAAATTCGTCACACATTTCTTGATGTTAGGCCCTACTTTCCTTCCTTTGGGAAAGTCTTAACTACATTCATTTATTCATTTGGGAGGTAGTCTACTCAAATTAAATTAATAATAGCTCATTTAATTCTCAGAGCAATGCCTTCATGTAGATATTACTATTATTCTCTAATAGAGGGCAGGGGCTGGCCTTGGGTCCTGACAGTTGGCTCCAGAGATTATGTTCTTTACTTAGTTTTCCATATAAGTACAGGCTCTTGAGTCATTTCTTCCAGGTTCAAATTCCAGCTCCATTACCTAACAACTTGTGTGAATGACCTCAATCAATTATTATACTTGTCTCCTCTGAGTCTCAGTTTCCTCATCTGTGTGCTGTTAATATATTGCATATAATCTAACTTTTTCCAGTGCCTGGCATATAGTGAACTCTCCATATATTTCACTCCCATTAACTAGCCATTAATTAAAAACGTGTATTTGGAGTGCTGACCATATGCATGCTCTTTTAGGGAACACTTGTGCTGTTTTGTCTCTTCTAAAATGGCACAGGTACTTTAATATGTGGTCCTGAAGATCTTAACTGATAGAGAATGTGTTCAGTTCTGTACTTCTATCATCTTTCCTCCTGTGTGTGAGTTTGGAAAAGAGAAAGAATTTGGTCAGACTGGGAAGAATATTCCTGGTTGATTCATTTTGCAGATCATACAATTAAGTCAAAGGAGCAAAATCAGGTTACTCCTTGATTAAAACATGACCATCCTGTATCTGGAAAGGTTATTTGTCCTGTTTGAGTTTATACCTTTAGGTTCAGAATGATATACATCAAGCAGGAGAAGACACCAACTCAGCCAATCAGTTCTACTAAATTAGCCCCAGCCATTAGGGAAATGATAAATATGGCAACCTGGTTACCTGCACATCACCACCCCAGTGTAGATTTTAAATGATGCAGAAATTAAGTTATAGAACCCCGTTAACAGTGGATAGGGAACCCAAGGTGGTGAAGGAGTAGAGTATTTTGATAGAAAGTGAAAAGAAGTTAGAGAAAAAAATTCCCAGTGAAAATAGTCAAGAGAGGCCAGGTGCGGTGGCTCATGCCTAACACTCTGGGAGGCCAAGGCGGGAGGATTCCTTGAGCTCAGGAGTTCGAGACCAGCCTGAGTAAGAGCGAGAGTCCGTCTCTACTAAAAATAGAAAAACTTAGTGGGGCGTGGTGGTGAATGCCTGTAGTCCCAGCTACTTGGGAGACTGAAGCAGGAGGATCGTTAAAGTCCAGGAATTTGAGGTTGCTGTGAGCTGAGCTGACACCACGACACTCTAGCCGGGGCAACAGAGCAAGACTCTGTCTCAAAAAAAAAAAAGAAAATAGTTGAGAGAATTCTATAAGCCCTTAAATTTTTCTCCAGGCTAAGGATGTTTTTAACAGAAGATTGGCATAGGCTTTGTTTGGTTATTCTAATAGTACTATTCTGAGATGTGTCTTCATTCCTCATAAATGTGTTTTATACCAGCGGTTTGACAGATCTGTGTTCTTTTCTTCTTTACAGTCCTGAGGCTTTCTACCAACGCAGGCCAGTGGAAGGAAGCAGCTAGCAAGGTGACCCATGCATTGGTTAATATCAGGTAAAGAATGAGAATTTCTTTCTTTCAGAGTTCCTTGGCTCTTCCCAATGTTTATCATACCTTTCTAAGTAGAGTGCATTGAACATCACTATTTTAAGCTCTGATATCTGTAGGAGTAGAAGAAATTGTTGTGCTTGATCAAGAAAAGCAGGCATACATGAGACTTTTGTCATAGTAAAATAGCTCAAAGTGCTGGCTGTTTTATGAATTTTCTACCAAGAGATGGTTGCAAGCCCTTCTCAGACATCTTAGTTGCCAAAGTGTTTTCTGTGTATAGGCTTTTTTCTGAAAGATTTTTTCTGCTGTTCTCTGTGACTTCAGTGAATGACTCATGGGGATCTAGAACTTTGACATTTTACTTTATGTGGCTATTTCTATTTGTGGCAAACAGAGGCAACTGGAGTCCATGGTGCTAAGTCATTTTAGGTTCTTTATGAAACAGCAAGGCAATTATAGAGTGCCATATGTATTGGATGAAGTTTTTTTTTTTTTTTGAGACAGAGTCTCACTCTCTTGCCTGGGGCGAGTGCCGTGGCATCAGCCTAGCTCACAGCAACCTCAAACTCCTGGGCTCCAGCAATCCTACTGTCTCAGCCTCCCAAGTAGCTGGGACTACAAG
>CAUYSK010040837.1:0-39565 GCA_963575035.1 Avahi laniger | reverse complement strand
GGCACCCGGTGCAGAGGCCACGTCGCGCCCTGTTCCTTTGGCTCTTCCATTTCCTTTATCTGACTGTGGGTGTCAGATGTTACTTGACACAAACATGCAGAAAACGGAACACAATTTCCTGCTCTATATTTTGCCTGGTTCTGTATCATAGTCTCAGAAGCATTTTCTTATTCCTGTGTCTGCTGTGAGAGATCAAGGAACCCATCCTCACATTGTTCTGCTGTCCAGGGGTAAGGGCTTGAGACCTCAGCCAGCCCGTCCAGAGCAGTAGCGCTGGCACGAAGGTAGAGAATTGCCCTTGTGGATACCAACTCCGTCAGCCACCGGCCCAGAATTCACAAGCCTGAGGACGTTTCCGGTTGGAAGAGGCCTCAGGCCCTGTGATTCCAGTGCTTTCCTTTCACTTAGGAAGACAGTGAGGTCCAAAGGCTTGGTCTGCCCACATAACAGGGGTGGTCCCAAGGCCCTTCCCAGATGCTCATGGCTTGGGCTGCTGCGTGCAAGGCCATGGGTATAGCCCCATCCCGATTTCCACCTCGGCAGGCGGGCTCTGAAGCCAGGAAAGTGCACTGGTTCCTCAAAGAAATAAAAGGCAGTTGTAGCAGAAGTGAAGGAAGGGGAGAGTGCTGCTCCCAGGTCCTAACTCGCTGTCTCCACGTCCACGTGTGTTGCCATTACAGGCACACAAGAGGGGAGGCAGTGCCAACCTGGCCTCCTCTGCGGCACTGGCCCAGTTTGTGAGTGGTTGGGACTGTGATTCCAACGTCTGCCTGGACGAGCCCCTGGGCAGAGTCCTGCAATGGTGTAATGAAAGTATAGACCTGTCACCATGAAGATCTCCCTGGTGCTGACCCTTTGCTGTCAGCCCACCCCTTCCCACCCTGTCCCCAGGGCCCTCCTGACACCTGACATCACTCATTTGTTCTCTGTCTCCATAATTGTGTCGTTTCGAGAATGTGTTATAAATGGAATGATACAGTATGTGATGCTTTGAGATTGATATTTTTTGCTCAGCATAATGCCCTGGGGATTCATCCAAGTGATATATTGATAGTTTATTTCTTTGTATTGCTGAGTAGCATTCATGGTGCCTCGTAGCACGGTTGTTTCGCCATTCAGCTACAAGGTTGCTTCCAGGTTTCGCTATTACAAATAAAGCTTCTATGAACATTTGTATAGATGTCTTTGTGTGGAAATTAATTTAATTTCCCGAGATCAGTGCCGAGGAGTGTGATCGCTGGTTGCATGGGAGGTTATGTTTCCGTTTGTGGGAACCTGTCACACTGTGTTCCAGGGTGGCTGCACCCCTCAGCATGCACACCAGCGATGCATGAGAAATCCAGTTCTCTGTGTCATCACTAACATCAAGTCTTTCACTGTTTCCTGCTAGGTGTTCTAACAGGTACGTATTATACCTCACTATGGCTTCAATTGGCATTTCCCAGATGACTGATGGATGATGTTTAGAGTCTTCTCATGGCTTATTTGCATCTGCGTCCGCCTCACTGGAAGCCCGTTTGTGCCTTTTACCTGTGTTTCATTTGGATTGTTGGAATTTTGACTGTACCGTTTTGAGAGTTCTTGCATTCCACGTGCAAGCCCTTTGGCAGATCCATAGTTTGGAGTGACTTGTCCCAGTCTGTAGCTTGTATTTTCAGCTTTTCTCCAGGACGTACTCAGAACTGAAGTCTTCTATGTTGGTGAAATCCAACTTATTAATTTTTTCTTGGATGGGTTGTGTTTTTGGTGTCATATGTATTCACCCATTGGCCCTAAAGCTTTTCTCTTATGTCTTCTTCTAAAAGTTTTCTAGCTCTATGTTTTACATTTAAATCTATGGCCTATTGTGAGTTAATTTTATATAAAGGTGTAAGGTTTAGGTCAAGGTTCATTTTTTGCCTATGGATATCCAATAGCTCCAGCACCATTTTTTGAGACTGGGATGTAAGATTTTTTGAAGGTGTTTAAATGCCATTTTATGTGTAAATATGTAAGTGAAGTTACGCGTCTTTGGGAGAGGAACTGACAGTGAAAATCCCCTTTGGGAAGGCTTTGGACCTTGAGCCTGTGCCTCCTGGGTCAGCTCTCCTTAAGGGTGGGGTCTCACTCCAGGCCTGGTTTGGTGGGTGGGTGGGTTACCCACTGTGGGTACCGAGTTTGTGGGTTGGCTATCTGCTGGCAGGTACCGACTCCACGGGGCACTGTCTGCTGGTGGGTGCCTCAATACGAGCTCTCTCTGTGCTGGGTGCTGCCCACTCTCACCAGCTTTTCAACCAACAGGAGGTTGGAGCCCCCTGGGGTGTGGGGGGACTCACAGGGCACATCTGAGGCATGCAGCCACGTGGCTGCTGCTGTAGCACCGTGGCCATGTTCCAAGAGAGGCCAAAAACTTTTAATAACCACATTGAGTGAATGGATAGTTCAATAGTAGTTAAACTGTAAAACATTGTCAGCATGGCTCTCTTTCCAGGAAATGACTTAGGTTTACAAGGCAGCACATGTCACTGCACTCTTGATAAGGAGATTTACCATAAATTCACTTTTCCTCTCTCCCTGTCAACAAGAATGATTTTCTGTCCCTGTCATGAAATGCTGGCACTTGGGTGCTCATTCTACGAGCAGGCCTGGCCTGGGTGGAAGGCAGCAGGAATGGGGGCTCCCCTCTCCTCCAATCACTCTTTGGGGACCTTGCCTGCAAAGGCGAGCTCTGCTCACCTGTGGGCCACTCAAGGGGGATGTCTTCTGCGACCACTCCGTTCAGTTCTTTTGTTTTGGAATTTCTGTCTTTAGGGGGTAGATCTTCTTTGGGGACTAAGTGATTGAGCTTCAGGGCAGACAATTAATAGCAGAAAGAAACGATCCCTGTGTTTGCTTAGTCGGTGCCTATGTCCGGCCTCTCAGCTCCATCTGATCTCTGCTTTAGGCTGTGGCAGGACGTGCAGGCCAGGAAGACCCGGACTACATCCCTGCCCTAGGGAGCTGGAGAGGGTACAAGATACCCAGAGAGGATCCTCTGAAAACCCTGGTGCTGGCTGCTTTCCAACAAATCACTCGGTCTTATTCTGTTATTAAGAACACTGGGGGAAATTAACACACTAACTGCCATATGAGTTGTATTTAACTCACTTCAGTTTTGAGCCCAGGGCCTCATGAAGCGTATGTAACTCACACGTCTCTTTACCACTCTTTACTCTTCATGGTGTGAACTATTTTTCAAGTTGCATATAACTCATGCACAGAAAACAATAAAAAATAACCAATTTTTCATTAAATTAGAAAGGATCGTTTTGTTTTTGAAGTTTTTATTCTATTTTTGTAATAGAGGAGCCCCAGGGCTCCAAGGGAAAAAAGATTTTCTAATGTGGCAGTCAGTGTGTTTGAAAGAGAGTGTGAAATCTAACTCCCTCCTATCTATGATCCACAGCTCACTGCTGAACAATCCGAGTCTGCTCTGTGTCTGGAGCTGTGGGAAATTCAAGGGCACTGTCAGCGGGCTCTTTCCTTCCAGTTATCCCTCTACCTTAATTTCTGTCAGAGGACAAAGAACACAGAGGGCTTTCAACGTATGTTTCTTAATTTTTTGAATACCTGAGCAAGCGGTATAAAGGAACATGGCAAGACTTCAGAGAAGGGAGAGATGCTCCCAGTGTAGTCTGGGGAAGGAAACTGTCACAGGTCAAGGACACTTACACAAGGCCTGGCAGGGAGTGTGCAAATTAAGAGGCAAGGCCCCTTTTTCCTTGGTGCCCTTGTGAGTGTCCAGAGGCCTCTTCATAGCATTGCATCAATACTGCAGTGAGCCAGCACACAAGGATTAACGAGTACAGCCTGATTGTACAAAATGAATTTCAGGAAGAAACTGAGTTGATACATCCCAGGCTCTATTCCTTGGGAAAATAAAGAGAAAGAGGTGAACCTCAGATGGTGGTGATGCAGAAAGTCCCCTCTGAGAGAGGCCAGCATGCAGGGACTGGGATGGGGGCTGGGCGAGGAAGCCCAGACCATGACATTCCAAACTTGCAGTTCCAAATGCAGAGCAGATGGAGAGTGTAAAGTTGCATTTCTGAGCTGGATTATAAATGGCCTAATCAGCACAAGGTACCCTTGGCATTTCCTGAAAACTCCATGATGGCCTCTTTGGAGTGGGGGTGAGGGGACATTCAACATTCCACTGCAGAGAGCTGCAGCAGACCTGCTGTTTGGGGAAACTAAACTGAAAAGACAAAGATTGGAGGAGTGGATTAAGAAAACATGACCCAATTACTGTCTGCTGTTTATCAGAAACTCACTTCACATTCAACGACATAGATAGGTTGAAAGTAAAGAAAGGGAGAAAGACATACTATAAGAACATTAATGAAAAAAAGACACGCATGGCTGTATTAATATGCAATGTAGACTTCAGAGCAAAGAAGATGACTGAAGACAAACAGGGACATTTTGTAAAGATGAAAGGATCTATCCACAAGAAAGATATAGCAATTCTAAATCTGTATACAAAAAAAAACAACAGAGCCTAAAATACACGAAGCAAAAACTGATAGGGCTGAAAGGAGAAATAGACAAATCCGCAGTTATGGCTTGGGACTTCAACATACCCCTCTCATCAACTAATAGGACTACTAGAGAGAAAATCAATAAGGATATAGAAGATTTGAAAAACACAAGCAACCTACTTCACCCAATATAAGCAGAATACACATTTTTTTTCAAGTTCCCATGAACATTTACCAAGTTATACCGTATTCTGGATCAAAAACCAAATATCAAAAAATGTAAAAGAATTAAATCATATAGAGTATATTATCTGAGCATAATGGAATCAAGTTAGAAATCAAAAACACAGAGACATATGAGTATTTATTACAGCACAATTCACAATTTGAAAGATACAGAATCAACTTAAATGCTCATTAACTGGTGAGTGAGTTAAGCAAATGTGGTATATATGTACCATGGAATACTACTCAGCCAGAAAAAAAAATGAAATAATGTGTTTTGCAGCAACTTGAATGGAACTGGAGGCCATTATCCTAAGTGAAGTATCTCAGGAGTGGAAAAACAAACACTGTATATTCTCACTTATAAGTGGGAGCTAAACCATGGGTACACATGGTCATACACAGCGGTATCATAGACACTGGAGACTCAGAAGGGGGAAGAGTTGGTGGGGAATGAGGGATCAAAAATTACCTATTGGGTACAATGTACACTATTCAGGTGATGGGTACACTAATAGCCCTGACTTCACCACTATACAATTCATTCATGTAACAAAAAACACAGTACTCTCTAAATGTACTGAAATAAGTAAATAAATAAATAACCCACAGAAACAAAAGAAACTTTGCTAATATATGGAAATTAAACAACATAATTCTCAATAATCCATGGAGTAAAAAGAAAGTCTCCAAGGAAATGCAAAAACTGTAGAACAGAATGATGAATAAAAACAAAAATACAACATATGAAAATATATGACATGTAGCTAAAGCAGTATTGAGAAAACAATTTATATCACTAAATGCTTACATTAGAAAAGAGAAAAAATCTTGTATAATAAATCTAAGTTCTTACCTCAAGAAACTGAAAAGAAGAGCAAAATAAACTGAAAGCATGCAGAAAGAAGAAAATAATAAAGATTGGAGAAGAAATCAATAAAATTGAAAATAGGAAAACAATAGAAAAAACTAAAAAAACCAAAAGCTAGTTTTAAAAAAAGTTAATAAAATCAATAAACATCCAGCAAGAAGTTTCACCATCAGGAATGAAAGAACACTACAGATCCTGTGACCACTAAAAGGATTATAAAGATAATAAGAAAACACTATGAAAATTTTGTGCTCATAAATTTGAATATTTAGAAGAAATGGAACAATTCCCTGAAAACCTAAACTCAAACAACGTGAAATAGATAATCTATATAGTCCTATAATGATTAAATGAATTGAATTCATAATTGAAAACTCCTGAAAGAAATCTCCAGGCCCATGTGTCTTCACTGGAAAATTCTACTAAATATTTAAAGATGAATTAACACCATTTTTACACATTCTCTTCCAGAAAACAGAAGTGGGAACAATTCCAAGCTCATTGATTAGATCTCTGATACCAAAACCAGAGAGAGATCATTTAAAAATAGAAAACTACAAAACAATCTCTCTCGTGAATTTACCTCAACAAAATATTAGCAAACCAAATCCAACGATGTATAAAAGAAATTATATACTATGGCCAAGTGTGATTTGTTCCAGCAATGTAAGGCTGGTTCAACATTCCAAGGTAAATATAATCCACCATATCAACAAGGCAAAGAAGAAAATCATATGATAATATCAATTGATACAGAAAGGGTCTTTGACAAAATCCAATACCTGTTTGTGATAAAAACCTAGCAGGATTAGAACTCTGAGGAACTACCTCAACTGGATAAAGAGTATCTACAAAGAACATATAGTTAATATAACACTTTGTGGTGAAAGACTAACTGCTTTTTTGCTAAGACTGAGAGCAAGGCAAGAATTTTTATGTTCACTACTCTTATTCAATATCATTCTGGAAATTCTAGACACTAAAATAAGAAAAAGATGAATAAATAAATAAGTAAAAGGCATTATCAATTGTAAAGAAAGAAATAAAGCCATCCCTATTTGCAGGTGACATGATTATCTATGCTGACAATTCAAAGGAATCTACAAAAAAAGAAAAAAAAAGAGAAAGAGAAAGAAAAGAAAAGAAAAAAATCCTCCTAGAATTAATGTGAGTTCAGTAACATTGTGTGACACAGAATCAACATGCAAAAATCCATTGCATTTTTATATAATAACAATGAAGATGCAGAAACTATAATTTAAAAATAAAACACCAGTTATAATCACTGAAAAAATGAAATACTTAGGTACATACAAAACTCGCATGCTTAAAACTACAAAACACTGATGAGAGAAATAAAAAATGTAAATATAAATGTAAATGAAAGCCATGAAGAAGACTCAACATAGTAAAAATATGAATTCTCCTTAAATTGATCATAGGCTTAATGCAATTCTTATCAAAATTCTAGCAAAGGCTTTTATAGACATAGATAAGCCTATTCTAAAACTTACATGGAAAGGCATAGAATATAGAATAGCTAAAACTGTTTTGAAAAAGAGGAACAAATGGGAAGAATCACTACTCAATATTAAGGCTTACCATATGGCTATAGTAACCAAGACAGTGTGGTATTGGCAGAGGCATAGACACAGATTAGTGGAACAGAACAAAGGACCATGAAATAGATCTTATCAAATATGCTCAACTAGTTATTGATAAAATTGCAAAAGCAACTCAACAGAGGAAGAATTTTCAACAAATGGTACTGGACCAATTGGGCGCCCATAGGCAAAAATATAAACTTTGACTTAAACTTCACACCTTATACAAAAATTATTAATATAATAACTCAAAATGATTCACAATATTGCTAACACATCAATACTACTCAAATCTGTGTATAGATTCAATGTTCCAAAATCCCAGTGACTTTTTTTTTCCCAGAAATAGAAAAATCCGTCCTAACGTGTATATGGAATCTCAAGGGATCCCCTGTAGTCAAAACAATCTTGATAAAGAAGAAAATTTTAGGATCTCATGTGTCCTGATTTCAACACTTACTACAAAGTTACAGTAATCAAAATAGTGTGGTACTGGCATAAAGACAGACATAGAGACCCATGGAATAGAATAGAGACCTGAGAGTAAACCCTCATTTATATAGTCAAAGATTTTCAACAAGGGTTCCAGAACCATTCAGTGGGGAAAGAACAGCCTTTTAAACAAATGGAACTGGGGAAACTGGATATCCACATGCAAAAGAATAAAGTTGGACCCCTACCTTATGTCATGTATAAAAATTAACCCCAAAAGGATCAAATACCTAAACATAAAAAATTATAAAATTCTTAGAAGAAAATATAGAGAAAAAGCTTTATTTGAATCTTTGAATCTGACAATGATTTCTTGGATATGCCACCAATAGTGTAGGCAACAAAAGAATAAATGGATAAACTGAACTACATCAAAATAAAAAACTTTTGCACATCAAAGGACATAATCAACACAGTAAAAAGACAACACCCACATACACACAAATGAGTGTATGTAAAACTGGAGAAATGTGAATGAAGTCAGTGGATTTCATAAATGTCAATTTCTTGGTTGCGCTATACTTATGCAAGATTTTACTGTTGGGATAAACTGGGTCAAAGATATATGGAATCTCTGTATTATTTCTTACAGCTATATATGAATCTATGATTATCTCAAAATAAATAATGGAAATATTTTCTATCATTGACAAAGAGAAAAATCTTAAAAACAGCCAGATATACTAGGTACATGGAAACAAAGATAAGAATGACAGCATCTAATTATTGGATACTATGTAGGTGAGAAGATAGTGGAAGAGCACTTTTGAAGTACTGAAAGAAAAAAAATGTGAACTTAGAATTCTACACCCACTAAAAATATTTTCCAAAACTAAAGGTGGGGAAAAAAAGGCCTTTTAGACATACAAAAGTTAAAAGTATTTATAATCAGTAGATGTATACTATAAAAAATATTAACGAAAGTTCTTCAAGTAGAAAGGAAGGAGAAATGAAAGAGGGGCTATCACTGAGAGTCTACGAACATTAAAAGGATATTAAGAGAATATTATATACTTACCTGGCAGGGGAGATACCAGGATCACGAAGGTGGTTTTCCCCGGGTGGGGCTTATCTGTTGCATTCTGGATGTACTGATCCCTGCGATTTCCCCAAATGTGGGAAACTTGACTGCATAATTTGTGGTAGTGGGGGACTGCGTTCGCGCTTTCCCCTCAGTATTTTTCACTATAAAAAATCTTTAAAAAAAAGAGAGAGAATATTATGAACAATTTTATGCCAGTAAACTCAGCAATTTAGTGAAAATGAACAAATTCGTCGAATCACACAAACAAAAAAAAGTTTATTCAAGAAGTAAGAGACTATTAAAGCAACGACGAAATGTCAATATCAAGCTGCTGCTTCAAACCCGAAATGATGGTTAGATGTGAAGTGAAACTTCAGTTGACGAAAGAAGCAATGGAATTTGTAGTTAAAACTTTCTCGCAAATAAAACCTTAAGCCATGATGGCTTTGCTTGTGAATTCTGCTAAACATTCAGGGAAAAGATAATGTCAATTCCACATAAACTCTTTTAGAAAACTAAGGAGGGGGGACTCATTCTATGAGGAGAGCATTACCCTAATACTAAAACTAGATGAAGATATTAAAGATAACTATAGACTAATATTCCTCATGAATATAGAGGTAAAAATTTTTAACAAAATTTTAGCAAATTGAATCTCATAAGACAAAGAAAAAGGATAATAACTCAGGGAATGCAAGATTGGGTAACATTTAAAAAATAATCAGTGTACTCCAGCATATCAACAAACTAAAAAAGAAAAAACATTTGATCATCTCAATGGATGCATAAAAACATTTGACAGAACCCCAAATCCATTCTTAATTTTTTCAAAAATGGGGAAACTTCATTAATTTGGTAAAGTGTTTTTGCCAAAAGATGGGCAGATTACATTATCCTTAATCGTGAAAGAGAGGATCCTTTCTTCTTAGGATCAATATCAAGGCAAGGATGATCTCAGCACCTTTATTCACCATTGTACTGGAGATGCTACCCAGTACCCTAAGGTGAAGGAAGGAAGGAAGGAAGAAAACAAAGAAGATAAAAAGAAAGAAAGAAAGAAAGAAAGAAAGAAAGAAAGAAAGAAAGAAAGAAAGAAAGAAAGAAAGAAAATCATACAGAATGGAGAGGAAGAAATAGGACTGCTTTTATTGGCAGCTAATATGCTTGTCTATATTGATAATCCCAAAGAATCTACAGATTCTAAACTAGTGAGTTTAGAACAGTTTCAAGATACAAGACCAATACAAACAATGAGTTGTATTTTTATATAATAAGAGAGAACAACTGAAAATGAAAAGTAAAATATTATCAGATACAATTATATAGAAATCATAAAATATTTAAGTAAAAACCTAACAAAATGTGTGCCATATCTCTATGCTGAAACTACAAGTCACTGATGAAAGAAATCTTAAAAAGCCCTAAATAAATGAGGGGGTATACCATGCTCATAGATTGGATTGCCAAGTTGTTAGTTCTTCACAATATAATCTACAGATTCCTTGCTATTCCATTCAAAATGCCAGCAGAATTTTTTTGTATAAATTGATTAGCAGATTCTAAAATTTTAAAATGAAACTAAAACAATTTGAAAAGAAACAAAATTAGACAATTCTACAGTAATTAAGGCAGAGTACTATTGGCAAGAATCCAATTAAGAGAGTCTAGAAATAGACCTGCACGTATATGATCAATTGATTTTTTACAAAGACACAAAGTCAATTTAATGGAGAAAGTATGGTCTTTTCAAAAAATGCTGCTGAAACAATTGAATGTCCATATGCAATAAAAATGAACTTAGATCCACACTTCACTCTATACAGAAAATTAAATGAATAGTTAACCTTAGACGTAAATGTAAAATCAAAACTATAAAATTTTAGAAGAAAATATAGAAGAAAAATTTTGCTACCTTGAATAAGGCAACAAAAGGAGGGAGGGAAAAAGGAAGGAAGGAGAAAGGATGGAACTGAGAGCGCCAAATGCTAGTAGGAATGTAGAGCACTAGAACTCTCACGTGCTTTTCATGGAAAGCAGAACGGTACGGCTACTTTGGAAAACAGTTCTGCAGTTTCTCATAAAGTTAGACATAAAATTAGCATAAGACCCTGCAGTCCCATTACTAAGTATTTACCAATTTGACATGATAACTCACATTCACACAAAAACCTGCATGCAGATGTTTATAATGGCTTTATTTATAATCTCTCAAATCTGAACACAACCCAAATCTCCTTCAACTGGTGAATGGATGAACACACCGTGGGACAATGGTAACCTACTCAGCAGTGAAAGTGAACAAATTACTGAATGTGCAACTGTATTGATAAATCTCAGATAGATTCTGTTAAGGAAAAGAAGCTAGGCTCAAAGTCTACATACTGTGTGGTTCCATTTATATGGCATACTAGAAAAGACAAAACAGAAAACAAATCAGCGGTTGACAGCGCGCTATGTACCAAAACCCAACGCCAGGTGCACACTCAGTGGCTGTGAATGTGAATGTGAAGTATGAACAAGAAAGCTTCTAGAAGACAATATAGAAAAATATCTTCATAATCTTGCGGTAGGCAAAGAATTCTTACACAGGTCAAACAAGACACTAACCATAAAAAAATGCTAAGTTGGACTACATTAAATTTAAGAATATCTTTTAATAAGAAGTACCACTAAAGGAGTTTAAAAGGCCACCCACAGATTTAAAGAAGATATTTGCAATACCTACAACTAATAAATATATACAGAAAACATAGATTTTCTCCAAATCAAGAAAATGGCAGATAAGCCAATTGAAAAATAAGCAGAAGACTGGAGCAGGCTCTTCGCAAAATAGACTACCTAAATAACTTATAAATCTATTTAAAAATGGTCAACATTAGACATAAAGAAACGAAAATTTAAAACTGTAGGGAGATACTACTACAAAGTAGAAATTTAACGATGGCAAGTGTTGAAAAAGTGTGGAACAATAGAATCACTCACATACTACTGGGTCGAAGTGTAAAATTAGTACAACCAGTTTACAAAACTATTGATGGTCAATGTTACTGTAGCTGAAACTCAAGTTAGCTGTGACCCAGCAATTAACCCTGGATAGAAATTCAACAGAACTACAGGTATCAAAAGAAATGTATAAAAATCTTCATGGCAGTGTGTTTTTAATAGCCCCAAACTAGAACACACTCATATATCTGTCAACACTAACATTGGTAAATAAATTGTGGTACAGTTATACCATGAAAATGAATGACCTGTAGTCATATGTAACAGTTTGGATGCATCTTGTAAACATAATGCTGAATGAAAGAAACCAGAGACAGAAGAATACATATTATAGGATTCTATTTTTATAAAATTTTTCAGTAGGCCAAGTTAATCTGTGGTGTTAGAAGTCAGAGTAATATTTAAATTTGGCGAGGAGAGAGAAGGTAGCAATCAGAAGTGAGTATGAGTGGGCATGAGGGAATATTTTTGGGAGCTGATAACTTTCAATTTCTTGACGTGGGTGGTAGTTACAAAGGTGTGATCATTTTGCGATAATTCATTGAAAATTTCTCTTTCTTAGCAGATGCTTTGTTAGAGATAAAGAGATGAATAAGCCAAAAGATATAAGAAAATATGTGCTGTATATATAACCAACAAAGGATTAGAATCCCAAGATTATAAAGAACTAGAAATGAATAACAAAAGGAAAAACATCAATATACAGGAATAGGCATTTTCAAAAAAAAAAAAAAGAGTGACAAGAGGGATGGTTGATCCATAAATATATGAAAAGATTCCACACTTCTTTTGTCATCAGTGAAATGCAAATATTTAAAACCATCATGCGATGTCGCCATACAGTTATGAGATTGATAAAATTTAAAAATCAGAGAACACCAAGCACAGGGGAGGCTGTGGAACACGGAGAACTCTCAGATACAGTGGAAGGTGTAATGAATTGATGCACTACCTGAAAAACCATTTGGTATTACCTAGTAAAGTTAAACATGTACTTACTATAAATGCCCAGAAATTTCACCCCAAAGAACATGCCCTAGAGAAACTCTTACATACATATCACAGGAGACATGTTCCTAACAGTCCTAACGGTTATGTCAAATGTCAAAAACCTGATACAACCTAAATGCCCACCAGTGTTAGAAGGAAAGAATAAGTTGTGGTGTGTTCTACTTCCTTGAGGGAAGAGTAATTACATAAGTTATCTGGAAGTCTCCATGAGTGATTTGTTTATTCTTCCTTCATTTATTTATTTATTCTTCTATTTATATCTGCATGGGCTCTTGGATATTTATTTAATGTTTTGACATTTTATTTATTTTGTTCCTCAAATTTTTCGAGCTTTGGCCATTGGGAACTCTTTCAGTTTGCTCCCTTTGACAAAATCCCATCATTGTGGGGTTTTTTTTGTTCATTTGTTTTGAGTAGCTTCTTACTTCCTGACTATAAGATATTCATTGCTAATCTTGCATTATTTTCTGTGGCAGTCTGAGAATCATTCATTTTTCCAAGGAGTCCTGATACCTTTTATTGGAGAATGGTGTTAGAGATCAAGATCTGGGCACTGGTGTGCTCATTGTTACTGGGGTATCATTGCTTCTGGGCTCGCTCAGCTGACAGAGCAAAGAAATATTTGCATGTATACTTACCTGTGTAGATATGTATCTATAAATATTTCTGCATACAACCATCTGTGCTCATAATAAGCTAAACGTGAGTTTGTGCTGAGGTCTCCAACTCTAGTACTTTACCTCATAGACCATTCTAGCATCCTCCCTTTGCTTATCAGGAACTTCTCGCTCCAATAGTCAGAAACCTGGCTCTCATGGTCCTCCACTCATTCACTTCAATTCCGGTACACATGTGTAGCAAAATCAGAATTGCCAGCCCATGTCCCCATGGAAAGAAACTTAATCAACTAAAGAGCATATAAACAGGATTTTTTTTGTCTTTATTCCTCACGCCCCTCAATGAGGTTGATTCACATATTTGCTTTGTTTTTTTTTTGTTTTGTTTTGTTTTTTTGAGACAGAGTCTCACTCTGTTGCCCTGGCTAGAGTGAGTGCTCTGGCATCAGCCTAGCTCACAGTAACTCACACTCCTGGGCTCAAGCGATCCTACTGCCTCAGCCTCCCGAGTAGCTGGGACTACAGGCATGCGCCACCATGCCCGGCTAATTTTTTCTATATATTTTTAGTTGTCTGATTAATTTCTTTCTATTTTTAGTAGAGACGGGGTCTCGCTCTTGCTCGGGCTGGTTTCGAACTCCTGAGCTCAAACAATCCGCCGCCTCGGCCTCTCAGAGTGCTAGGATTACAGGCCTGAGCCACTGCGCCCGGCCCATATATTTGTTATACAGTTAAATTGTTTTTATCATATTCCACATTCCATTCTGGTATCCTCCCAACCTTTTAAATGATTTCTTAGAAATTTGCATAAATTAAGAACTTTGTGCTATAAAGTTCTATGAGTTTTCGCAAATGCTTAATGTCACATATTCATCATCACAGAATCCTACAGAATGATTTCACCACCCTTAAAAAAAGTCCTCTGTGCTCACATATCCAGCCCTCTCTGCACCCTTAAACTCTTGTCAGCCACTCATAATCTTCGTATCATCTTTATACTTTTGCCTTTTCCTGAATGTCATATGGTTGGAATCAAGTGGCAGCAGCTTTTTCAGACTGGCTCCTTTCATTTGGCAATATAGGTTTGAGATTCATCCATATCTTTTTGCGACTTAATAGCTCATTTGTTTTTATCACTAAGTAATAATCAGTTTTATGGATGTGCCACAGTTTGTTTATCCACTCACTCATCAAAGGTCATCTTGGTCGTCTCTGGATTTTGGTGATTATGAACGAATACTCACATGCAGGTTTCATGTCATCACAAATTTTTAAATTGACTAGGTAAATCCCTAGTAGCATGATTACTGGATTGTATTATAAAACTACGTTCAGTTTTATAAGAAAATGTCGAACTGCCTTCCACAGTGGCTGTGCCATTTTGCATTCCTCTTAGCAATGAATGAGAGTTCCTATTGCTCTGCGTCTTCAATGGTATTTGGTATTGTCAGATTTTAAATTTTAGCTATTCAAATACGTGCGTAGTTGTGTTTCAATGTGCAATTTCCTAGCCGCAAACAACGTTGAGCATCTTTTCACATGCTTATTTGCCATCTATATATTTTCTTTGGTGAGGTAGCTGTTCGGATCTTTTGCCCATTTTTAATTGGGTTGTTTGTTTACTTATTGTTGAGTTTTAAAAATTCTTTGTACATTTTAGATACAAGATGTCTATCAGATATGTGTTTTGTATGTATCTCCTAATCTGGAACTTGTATTTTTAGTCTCTTAGTAGTGCTTTTCACGAAAGGAAGATTTTAATTTTAATAAATTCCAACATCAATCTTTTTATCTTATGAATTGTGATTTTGGTGTTACATCTAAAAATGCATCACCAAACCTAGGTTCACATACATTTTTCTCCTCTGTTTTCTTCTACAAGTTTCAAGGTTTTGTATTTTATATTTAAGTCTATAGTCTATTTTCAGCTAAGCTTTGTGAAATATGGCAAGTCTGTTTAGGTTCATTGTTTAACATTGAATGTTTTAGCACCATTTTTTGAAAACAATCCTTTCTCCATCTAATTGCCTTTGCTTCTTTGTCAAAGATCAGTGTGGGCCTGTTCCTGGGTTTTCTATTTCATTCGATTTATCTGTGTGTCTAGTTCTTTCACCAATACCACACCGTCTTGATTATTACTGTTTTACAGTAAGTCTTGAAATTGAATAATGTGAACCTTTCAATTTTGTTCTTCTTTAGTATTGTGTGGGCTATTCTAGGCCTTTTGTCTTCTCTATAAACTTTATAATCATTTTGGGAATATCTAAAAAATAGTTTTATGAGATTTTGATTGGGATCGACATTTTAACGATACTGAATTTCCTAATCCTTGAATATGGACTATCTCTCCATTTATGTAGATCTGCTATTTATATCTTTTATTAGAATATTGTATTTTAAGGCATATAGATCATATACAAATTTGTGAGCTCAATTCATTCAAATCTTTCAAGATTTAGTAAGTAGTTTTGTCACCATGAGGTAAAAATGATTGGCTTTATGAAAATTATATCTGTTGAGTTTATGGTAAAATCATTTCTGCACAGAAAATTGAATCCCATCTTAATATTGCTAAATAACATATTTTATAGATAGGAAATTGAGTGAATTGTGAGTTTGGCCAGGGCTCAAATGAAATTGTGACATTGAAATATCAATTCTGCCATATTTATTTATTTCCAAACAGTTTGAGGGATTATACCTAGACATGCACATAATTAATTATTGGTTGTTGTAATGGCATGCATTTAGTTGACAAACAGATCTCGGTTTAATTCAAGGACACTTGTGGCTGTAGGGTCTCTTGGGAGATTGAATTATTTAATAATTGGCTCTACTTTCTTCAGCTGTAATGCCCCAAAGGCATATGATGGCTCCAGGGAGTAAGCTGCAGTCCCCAGTGCTGGAGTTTTAACTGGGTCCATGAGGAAGTCAAGAAGGAGGTGTTGGGAGAGCCATGCCATTCACAGAAGGAACCACATGCAACTGGCAAAACTCTCTTTAGTTACTGGGATTCTTCCACCTTACCCTCTCCATGGAAAGGAAGCTCCTTTTTTTGTGCTTCAGTGATCAGGGTAATTACTCCAATTCTCCAGTCTATGCATAGACCAAGATGCTCACAGAAAACAGAAATAAATGTGGTCCTTTCTGAAAATTTTCTTCCTGAAATAATATTTTTTTCTCTTAAAAAAGAGAATCCATAACTTACAGTTATGGATTTAGTGTGCCTGGGTGGGAGGAATGACTCAGCAGGTCTTTGGCCAAACTGCATATTTGTTTAACTTCAATCTCAAGAGAACCCAGGAGTAAAACCGTGGCACCGGATTTATTGCAACAGAAGCTTCTTGCTTGAGGAGCATTCTTGGCAAGGGAGTCTTCATATTTTAAAAGGCTGTAACTATTGATGGCTATCTGCTCGTGGCTATTAAGCCGAAGGAGGCCTGAGGACCGTGCGTGAGCCAGCGGGGAGGGACGAAAATGAGCCAGGGAGGGTCCGGTGGGAAGCAGAGCCCTGGGCAGTGTGCGCCCGGGCCCTCACGCCCTGGAGCCGGGCAGGTGAACAGGCAGCCGCAGCTCCCGCCCCACCGTGCAGGTGTGAGCGTCGCCCGAGGAGACAGGGGTGCAAGAGGGAGATGAATGCTCCGTGGTGGATGTTCAGGGAAGGGCTGTCTGTGAGGTGGGAGGGATCAGAAGGGAGGAGCCCAGAGCGCTGGGGGGACGGAGAGAGAGGCATTCGGGGAGCAGAGCGAGGGCGCGGGGGTCAGAGTGCAGAGTGTCCTGTGGGCCCTGGGTGGACAACCGTCGGGGCGTCCCTGGCCCAGGAACAGGGCAGACAGCGGGAAGGTGAACGCAGGCACACTCAGGAAGAAGCGCAGAGTCCCATGGGAGGCAAAGGGGGATAGTGCCCCGGGCGGGGCAGCGGGGATTCTCTGAAGGGGCGCTCACTCTGGCCTCAGGCCTTTCGCCTGCGGGGTGGCGGACCTCGGTGGGAGGAACCCGCGGTGTTGAGCCCTCAGGCACAGAGGATGCTACCCATGTGCATTTTGTAACGAGATAATAATAACTGCCACAAGGATATTGCTTCCTTTGTGATTAATGTCTGTTTACTGTTTCTCTCTCACGACTCTTCCTCCCTCCCTCCCCTTTCCTCACCTTCCTCCTTCCCGCCCTCTCCCCATCCCATCGCCCCCCTCCTTCCTGCCCGAGGAGACAGGGGTGCAAGAGGGAGATGAATGCTCGGTGGTGGATGTTCAGGGAAGGGCTGTCTGTGAGGTGGGAGGGATCAGAAGGGACGAGCCCAGAGCGCTGTGGGGACCGAGAGAGAGGCATTCGGGGAGCAGAGCGGCGGGTGCGGGGGTCAGAGCGCAGAGTGTCCTGTGGGCCCTGGGTGGACAACCATCGGGGCGTCCCTGGCTTCGTAGGGAAAGAGCCCAGCGAAGCCTGGGGCCCAGAAGGTCAGAGCGAAGGGGTGAGGGAGGAGCCCCCACCAGGGCGGGACCCGCGAGCTGCTTCTCCCGGGGTGCGGACTTGAACGCAGGGATTTGCGTGTCAGGCACAACTCAGCCATGGCAGTGTCAGATTGACTGGTCAAATGCTTCCCGCATAGCCAAACCAGAGGGCAGAGCCCGAGACCCGCTGGGGATAATTCCCAGGGCTTGACCCCTAATGGAGTCTCCCAATGGACACTGGAACTGCCTGGACTGGGCCTGCCCTTTCCGCGCTGTGGGAACCAGACGTCTGTACTGGCCATCCAATGGCCATGCCATCACGGAGTTTGGGGAGTGGACAGCTCATTTTCCAGTTTCGCAGGCGCACAGCTGGAGATCTGGGCTTCAGGACAGACCACAGCAGAGCCCCATCCACCGCTGTCAAGGGGTCTGAAATGCTGAGGTTCTGGACTCGGAGTCGATGTCGTAATGGGATGACACCTTCGTTGTAATGGATAGGATGGATTTATTTTGCATATGAAAGGAACGTGGATCACGGGGGGGCCAGAGAGCAGACCCTAGCAGGCAGAATTTGGGCTTTCTGTGACCTCCTCTTCCTGGTGTAAAGCCAGTTCCATCGCATGGCCAAGGGGACTTTGCAGATGAAATTAAGATTGCTAAGCAGCTGACCTTCAGATAGGATGGTATCCTGGGTTATCCAGGTGAGCCCACTGTACTCATATGTGCCCTTAAAAGCAGAGGAGATGATGCAGAAAAGGAAAGCAAAGAGACTGGAAGCTGGCTTGATGCTGGAGGGGGCCGTGTGGAAGGAACAGGAAGGAAATGAATTCTTTGAATAAGCAGTGAGCTTGGGAGAGGACCCTGAGCAGCAGTGAGGTGCATCCCTGACTGATTCCTTGATTTTTGCCTGTTGAGACCCTGAGCAGAGAACATAACTGTGCAATGCCAGACTCGGAGCTACAGGACTGTGAGATGGTAAGTGAGCGTTAAGTCTCTGTTTGTGGTTATTTCTTACACTGTACGGTCGTAACAGTGAAGACAGGGATCAGAAATCATTGCAGTTTGGCCTTGAAAGGAACAGAGCTACAAGTCCAAGTGGAATTTATGTTGAAGATATTCAGTTTTATTACTACAGGAAAAACAGATGTCCTAAGACTGAAGGTAGTCAGGGAGGAGTATCAGAGACAGAGAGAGAATAGAAGTCCTCCTGTATCATGGAGCAGAAAGAAATAAAAAATACAAAATAATATATAATATCAAGTACATACCTATATTTTATATATTAGAGTCATAAGACATGTGAATAATTCTTTAATATATATTATATTATTGTGAGTTTTTCTTGGTCTAATATGGCTGTGTCCCAGGTTTGCTCTCTTAGGCATTAATCACTCTACTTGGAGTCCAGGCTCTGCGCACGCTTTGCTGAGGCGGTGTCTACGCACAGGGCAGCTTGGCTTGGGGAATCAGAGTCTGAGTACAGTGAAGAGGGCATTTTTAAGAAGTCTAAGGGAAAAGTGTGCTTTTCTTAATGCCAGATTTCTGTACTTCAGACATTAGCCATTCAAGGAAGATGTAAAAATCAAACAAACAAAAAGAATTGAAAGAGAGAAACAATAAGGATGGGTACCACGGCTTAGTGATTCATAACATAGAAATATCAGTGATCACAGACAAAAGGCATGGACCTACACATACACACACTGGTGAAGAGAGAACAGACCTGGTAATAACAACTAAAAGACAAAGAGACAATGATGACAACCTGGAAAGAAATCCAGATAGCCATCTGCAGAGATAAATAAACAACGGTACCTTGCATAAGGGAACTCAACACAGGCATTAGAAACAATGATGGAGCAATTTTCAGTGGCAGCGCAAAACCCGCATTTCCTTGCATATCCTCTTGAAAATCACCCCAGGGAATCCAGAAAGAACCAGAAAAGTTGAGGCCCACTCATTGGGAGAAGGGCAGAGTCTCCTCGCAGGTCTTTCCTGGTGTTTGTAGAGCAGGTTTCTACTGAGTTCTGGTTGGGTGGATGTACCAATGACGCTGCTCCATGTTCACGGACATCAGGGTGAGACAGAATGTCACCTGGGCCACCCTCCACACTGTCAGGCCTGGCCTGTCTGGTGGGGCAAAGGAGGAACCCAGATAGACTGATGGTCTGGCGGGGCAGAGGGGAAGACAGAGGGCTGAGCTATGTGAAGTCACGTGTCTTGCATGTGGCTTCGAAAGAGTGGCTGTGTGTTATTTTACTGAGCTCCTAGACTATGAAGATACCATACGTGTGTCATATATGTAATGTGTACACACTACATATATGCACTACATATGTGTGTGCATATGTAAATTTTAAACATAACAGTTCATTTGCAGTTTCACTTGGGGAACATGCACAAATGTATTATACTTTATGTTTTACCTTCGTTTTAGATTGGACTCACTTTGTCTTCCATTCACTTGCAACCATACTCGAGGACAGAGGCCCTTGATGCTAGATATGAGAAAACACATTTCCTGGTGTGGCAAATAAGAATGCTCTAGGTTAGATAAGGGCAAAGGAAAGTTTGAAAATGGGAAACGTCTCTTATTTGAAAATAAGAAGTGAGCAAGAAACAAGAGCCTTTGGGAAGGGTATGGGAACATATATACCAACAAAGGTGTTTGTGCGAACAGGGCCGAGCTGTGGACTTGGTGTGCCGAGTGTCTCAGCTGCAGCTAATACCCGGTTGTACTTGTGGTTCTTTCTTCTGTGTAGACACCTTCGGGGGGCCTGCAGGGAGTGAGTGTCTGTGTGTGTGTGTAAGGGGGGCACAATACAGTTGACACAACGTCAGGGGAATCCTTGGGCTTTCGTGTTCAAGAAATTGTTTTCAAGGTAATTGTCCTATACTTTTATAGCATATTGTTATGTACGACTTTTCCTTCTTCCTGGAGATTTTGGAGAAAGACACAGGGCACGTTTCCTTAGCTGTGGACTTTCCTAATTTCCAGAGGGCCGGCTCTCATATTGCCGAGTTCTCCTTCAGGCCAGGCTGCTCCGCTGCCCGCTCCCCTGCAGCATGACAGTCACTTCCATCCTATGAGATGATTTCAAGGCCACCAAGGCAGCTCCTATTTTATTCTCTCTCCCTGTGTCCCTCCTGGATTCTCTCTTTCAGGATCTGAGGATTGTCTTAATGACTCCCTTCAGCAGCCCTGCCGGGCTCCTTGTGCGCTTTTCGCTCTGTTTCTCCCCCACTATGTGGGGCCAGAGCCCTCTGAGCCTCGCATGATGGAATTCAGGTCACCATGCAGAAAATAGCGAGCACAGGAAAACAAACCCCAGGGGGCACAGTCTCAGACCGGAAGGTAGGATTAGGAGCAGCCAACAAGGACAGCAGGCGAGGTCAACCGGATGCTCGATCATTTCCTGTTCTTAAAATTCCCTTCAAGATCCCCAGCCTGGCCAGCCAGTGGGTGAGAAGCTGGGGGAGGTGCCCTGGCTGGGGTCGGGGCCAAGCTGCAGGGGAGACCTAGGGGGCCAGGGTCTGGGCGGACCTCAGGCCTCCTCTTCTAGTCAGGACGGAGCAGCCCGCTCCTGCTGCTCCGACTCAGAGCACGGGAGGTGGCGTGTGTGTGAGTGTGAGTGTGAGTGTGTGTAAGAGTGTGTGTGAATGAGAAACAGTGTGTGCACACGTGTGTGAGAGTGTGTAAGAGCGTGCGTGAGTGGATCAGGTGTGACTCTGACCACCGGGACTTCAGAGAGATGCCCACACTGTCCCGGCCTGGCTTTCCCACTGTCCGCGGGGAGGGGACGGGAAGCTCACACCTGAGAGCTCCTGGAACAGGCGGCGACGTGCACCTCCCTACTCGTGAAGAACTGTGCCAAGTCCTCGGAACAGGCGCGGCCAGGGAACGCTTCAGGGTTGCTGTTAGCCATCCTAGTGGCAGCGACAACGTGGCCTGGCCTGCAGCAGCGCATTTTCTGTACTTCGGCATGAGGAAGCTGGATGGTAGGGAGAGGAGACGTTTGACCAAGACCAGCCCCGTTGTCAACGGGCGCGCGTGGCATTGAAGCCCATCGGGGAATGTTCACGGCATTCGGACCCGAGCAGCTCTGTGTGACCCTCGCTCTGTCCCCAGGCCGAGGGGAGGGCGCTGCTGTAAGAGCACCCATGGGGTCACAGCCAATTGCTCAGGGCTCCTGGCTCCCCATACATGTATTTTCGTGACAGGGACACTTACTAAAGTGATCATCGGGAGCCAGCCCGAAGGGGAGGAGTAAAAGACAAACAGCAAGGTAGAACGCAGGGGGACGGAAGTCCCGGCCTGGTGTCTCCTGGCATCTGGCATGGTTGGGAGTGTTAGTCAGCAAGCTTCTTGTAAACCTTTCTCCCAGCCCACGTGGCAGAGATAAACGACATGGGCAGGTTCTGCTGGATGGCAACCCCACCCCTCTCTGGGCGGCCTGTGCCCTCCTGCCCTGGGCCTGGATGCCTTGTCCCCTGGGGACAGGGATGCCTCCGCTGGATGGTGCCCCGTGAGCGTGCTCCACGAGAGCAGAAATGGGCCACGGGCTCTCTCACTGGAATTAAGCCACAGCCGCTCCAGCTCGGGGGAGAAACTGTGTTTCATCTCCAGTTTACACGCACGGAAGCTGAGGCTTAGAGAGCTCTGACTTTAGGGAGTTGCAGCAGAGCTCCAGAGCCCGTGTTTCCTAGCTTAGGCCCACAGACCTCCTCGGTTAGCGTTCTCAGGCATCAGTGGAGACAGGTGCAGATGAATTCCAGGGTTCTGCCGACTGGGCTCCTCAGCATGTCCCCACTCTCCCGCAGAAGACAAGGTGTTTAGCAAAATGATTCCTGCCTGTTAGTGAAGACTTTTATTTCAAAACTGTTTTTGTCTGCTTTATGCTCTGAACTGGTAAGAATTGACTTCATTTCTCAATTTGAAATATCTTCCTCAACCACAGCCTTTTTGTAGATATTGATGATTCACTTTTTTCCCTTTTTTTTTTTTTTGGCCTATAGTTTGAAAGGCAAATACTGTCCTAAACTATGCTTTAGCAAACGACAATGTTAAATTCCATTTTTTCACATTTACTGATCATCAGTTCCCATGCGGATGTCGTTTTACGGTTCAGATCATATAATCTCACTCTTCATAAGGACCTCATAATATGGTCATTATTATTATTATTATTATTATTATTACTATTATTCCCAAGGGGGCACAAAAGTTGATAAGTAACTTGTCCAAGAGCCATAGAGCTGACTTTCAAGCCAGAGTTACAGGCCCGTGTCTGTTTCACTCAGCCATTGTCCCCAAAAATGACCTCGAACCGTCTGCATCAGAATTAACAGGGGTGCTGACCAAAAATCCACATTCCTGACTCCATCTGCCTCAGCCCCCAGAGGACCCCAACTCGTGTGACTTGGGGTGTTGGAAGGAGGCGTTCTTCTAACCTTCACACCTTTTATTTACTTCGAGTATACAAAAGAGTAGAGAGAACAATACTGTGAAGTGCTCTGTTCCTGGAGTTGCCAGACTTAGCAAATAAATATGCAAGACACCCAGTTACATTTGAATTTCAGATAAACAAGAGATGACTTTTTAGTACAAGCGTAGTATTGCCTGGGACATACTCATACGCGAACGCTCTGTTTCCCTGGCCGTCCTATTTCCCCTCACTGGCTTTAACAGGTTTCTGCTCTCAGGTGTTCTGTTCCCCTCCTCCAGCTGCTTCCCCAGTCCTGGCTTATCTTAGAGCCAATCTCAGACCTCTTAGCATTCCGTCTGGAAACATTGGAGTGTATGTCTCTGAAAGGTAAAATGGTTTTTTAAAAAACATAACCAAAGCACCATTATTGCACTTGAAAAGCTTAACAATAGTTCCTTAGTACTGTCAATATCCAATCAGTGTCCAGTTTTCTCTGATTGGCTCCGAAATGGTACCATACAGTTTGCTTGTCGAATCAAATTCCAAATAAGGCTCTTACATTGCTCTGTCCCTCTTTCTCTGCATATCGCTAGTGGAATCAACGGTTCATTTATCCTCTAGAGTTGCTCTCAGCTCGAATCCTGCATTCTTTTCCATTTTGCATCCAGGGGTTGTCATCGCTATGTTTCTCTGTCCCATGTCCCCCTTTTAGTTGGTAGTCAGAGCCAGTTAGATAGATCTGGTTAGATCTAGAGGCTTGATCTCCTTGAGGTTCCAATTTTTGTCAAGAATATATGCTAGGGGGCTTGTGTCCACATAATGCTTGAGTTTTCTCCTTTTTGGAGATAATCTTAACAGCCATTGATAACCAATACCTAGAGGTTTATAGGTGACCCTATACACAGTGAGAGTACAGAGTGAAGCCGCTCAGACCCGAGGCTAGACTCTGAGGACAGCAGAGGGGATTTTATAGACGTGCGGGTGTGGGAGGAGGGGGGCTGGGGGACCGAACCCCTGGCTGTGCATATTCATGTTCCTTCTGCTGTGTGGTCTGCAAGATGCACCCTCTTTTCTGCCTCCCAACAAAGCACCCAGCGAGGTGCCCATCACTTGTTAGGGTAGTTGGGTTGACTCATTATTTAGAAGACAAGACACAGGCTGCATCTGGATTCACAGTGGGCCTGGGGGCAGGGAGAGGCTAGCTGTGTGGTCACAAATGGACAAGTGAAGAGGCCTAACGGCCGTGGACAATGAACAATGACGCTTCTGTGCAGACGACTTTGGTTTCCACCAAAAGGTTGCTTCACAGGGGGATGCCTGCACAGGGGGGCCTAATTAGGGACTCCTAGCACTTTTGTGCTTTTATGTCTTCCAAATTAGACTCAGAGAACAAAATGGTGAATGTAAACACAATTGACTGCTTTGCTGACACAACAGATAATGGCTCGAATGGTGAAAATTCCAAACCAGGTCTGTGACCAGCCTTTTAACCACAGAAAGATGACTAGGACTTTTGGAAAGAGTTGTTCTGTCAATTGTCTGGTCAATGGCTAAAGAACAGGAGACAGCAGGTGACCTTCGCATTCTATTTTCCCCTTTGCTTTTCCCTCAGTCTTTTATTTTTCTCTTCCAAATAGGAGATGTGATGTGCTTGATATTTTTACAGAAGGAGAAATGAGGGAGGAAAGCTAGTTCAAAAGTGGCCACTCTCATTTCACGTCTCAGTCCTGACCCTTTGTCCTATTTGTCCCGTGTAAGTTCTTTTTCTGTCTTCCTTAAGGGGCTGTTTCTCATTGCTCTAAGGGGCTTTCCTGCTGCAACTCAGACCAGAAGGTCCCATGTTCACCACGTCCTGCCATGAGGTGCCGTGGCCCAGAGCCTCAGCATGGTCCCCGGTGAGGCAGGGCCATCCCGTTGCTGTGGACCCAACTCCTCCCTGGGCAAAAGACGCACTGTGGGGGGAGGTCACTGGCCGGTGGACACAGCAGTGGTGGGGCTGTCGTGCCTTTTTCTTCTACAGGGCAATGCGGGGGGATCTGTTTTAATCCCTCTCTCTTCAGTCAGGTGGGGAGGGCGGGATTCCCACGGCAGGGTCAAGGGAGTGAGCAAACAAACACAGGACGCCCAGCGCTGGGCAGATAAGATGGACAGAAGGTCATTAGTCACATAATCATAGCCCAGAGGAGGAGGGCAGGGCCGCATGCGGGTTGCTCTTGGGAACAGAGTGAGAATCAGGAGCTGCGGGCGGAAGGCTTTGCAGTGCCAAGAGCGAGCAGCGACCCTGTCCCAGTGAAAGGTGGTGACTGGTTTGTGTGATAATTCTTCATGCCGGCAGAGAACCGAAACCCACCGCTCAGGGATAGGCAGAAACTGCGCCTGGCCCATGGGTTGAGAAGGCTGTTTGCCTGGGGCCTTGTCTGGCCAAGCAGGGAGGCACGGAGCATTGCAGTCAGGCCGTTATTGCCAGGTGCCAAGGCAGCACAGAATATGGCACCTCAGTTTTAAGCTTTACACCACAAATGCAGCTGGAAAGGGCGTGCTCCAAGAAGTCACTGCTGATAATGGAGGTGCCTGCCAAGAGGGAAGCTGGACACAGTGCTGGAGCCCTGCCTGAGCTGCCATCACAGGAGGGTGCAGACAACGAGCCATGGGGAGCCCGAGTCCTGAACCCTGCAGCTCCACACCTCTCTCAGAAGCTGCAGAAGGGGCCCCGGTGGTTCCTACAACTTCACTGAAGGGACACAGAGGTCAGCAGAGTATCACGGGCCAAAGCAGGCAACAGCTCAAGCAACCCAGAATAGGACTGAAGGAGACATGAGTGTGCCCAAGGGGTCTGGTCGTCAGTACTGGGGGGCAGGATGGCGCAGACCGTGGTTTGCAGCATGCAAGGGCTCCATGCAGATTGCGGTAGCAGAGGCTCAAATGCAGTAGCTTAAATTGCAGGTTTTGTTTTCTCTCGCATACCACGAAGTCCAGCAGTAGGTCGTCTAGGGCAACAGTGCGGCTCCAGAATGTCGACAGAGAGCTGCAAGGTGGCAGAACCCCCTCCACAGCATGTGTTCCCTCAAGAAGGAGAACAGGGCAAAGGGCAAAGGTTATGCGCCAGCGGACAGCTCTGGAAACGTTCATGTACATCTTGTTGACCACACTTAGTCACATGGCCACTCATCTGTAAAGAAGGTGGAAGATACAAAGAAGGTTTGAAATTCGTGCTGTAGAAACTGCAAAGGAGTTTTGGTCTAGGTCCAGGTGCTTGTCACACAAAGATCCGATTACTGAGACAACGAGGATTGCCAAGGAAGGAGGGAATTTTTAATATGACAGACATTTTGTCAGGAGAACGGAGGAAGCTGCCTTAAATCCATCACTCCTATTAAGGCAGATCATGGGCTCTTAAGGGAGGGGCCGTGAGTGTTTGGGCAGTTGTGGGGGATGGTGAGGCTTCAGGAGGCCTGCCCCGGCCTTCAGAATCTTGGCTCCTTTGTCTTGCAGAAAATCCACCATTCAACAACTCAGAGGGTCAACAAGCAGTTAGTTAAGGGAAAGGATTATATAGAGGTCATTGAAATTTGTTCAATGCCCCCCCCCCCCTGCCCCATTGCATCAGCACAGAGCCAACCCCTACAAGACAAGGGCTCAGTAATTAAACAAGGAGACAGACAAGAGATACCGAGAGCTGGGACGGGCTCTGCCAGGGGGAAGCAATGCTGCTGGCTGGTGCTCAGAGAAGCAGGCTGCAGACAGCAAGGACATCCCTCCCTCCAGCAGTCCTGCAGGCAGCGTGGGCTTGCAGGACCAAGGAGAGAGGGACCCACAGAGGACACTGGGCAGGGTATTGCCCTCTATCCCCACAGAAAAAGAGGAAATGCTGGCCATCCCAGAACCTAGGTGACAGACCTCCTTGTCCATGGTCTGGAGTGACTCGTGGGACGCAGCCGTCCGCTGACCAGCTGAACCAGGAGCCTTTGCCGACTGCGTACCCCACAGGGAACAAATGGTCCCACACAGCCCTCGGAAGCCGGTGCCTGGAAATGCAGAAGGTGATGGTTTTCATGCCAACATCAAAGTGAACAAATGGAGAATTACGACTAGAGGAGAGGAATGGCGGGGTCTAATTCACACACTGCTACACACCATCACATCTTATGTGTGGATACAGCAGATGAGTTTTGCAGGCGGTGCTTGGCTGGTGGTGGTATGCAATGTGAACATGCAGCCTGTGCTCTGAATGCTGCACGTGCTATTGTGTGACCTGCAACCCTCAGAATACAGCTTTGAAATAAGACCACTTGCGTATATTTTGCACACTACTAGAAATACTGGAGAGTTGGGGGCGCAGAGAGATAGAGTTCCTGGACATATTTCATGAAAATAATTACCTGAGAGAGTTCTTAAAATGTTGTACACATGGAGATGTTGTATGATTCATCAGTTAACTCCCTGCCTCCCATATCTGAGTGGCTTTGTACACGGGATCCTGTTAGCACCAGGAGGCAAGCCCAAGGTGTCACCTCTACCTGTGGTGAGCTAGAAACCTAACAGAGACATGCTGCATGCTGGAAAAACATTGAGAAACAAATCTTGGGAAATGAAGCAAGTAAATAATACCAAAAGTACAACTAGTAGTATGTTTTTCTCCTCACCTCCAAATCTTTCTTCAGAAACAAAAGAAAGAAAGAAAAAAGCACCAACGATTGAGATCAAAAAAATACCCCGTGGTTTAGGGGTAACGCCCTGGGCCGTTACTGAGGATGCTCTGAAGGTGCCCAGGCTGGGGGGTGCAGCAGGAGGTAGCTGGCTCACATCAGCCTGTCCCCAGAGAGCGGCCGGAGGGGCTCTGTCCCTCCAGAGCCCCAGGAAGGGGGCAGGCACCGGTGAGTGGAAGTGGGCAAAGGAGAAACTGGGTGGTCCCGGGAGAGCCAGCCGTGTGATCACCGGCCTGTCTCTGCTCTCAGGCCCTCACAAGCGCTGCCCGGCCGGACTGACAGTCCCTTGGAGATGCTCCTGCTTCCATTCAGGTTAATTTTGATGTCTGAACTGCATTTAAAATCCTCTGGACCTGAACCCAGTTGTGCGTGTGGGGTGTGTGTTTTCTCTTCCCCACTCTCATTTTACTCTTTGGTCTGACCTCCCTCGAGTGGGGTCACACATGTCTTTGGAAAGTCCAGTGGAGCCCCGTCCTGGCCGTGGCTCCTTTTGGGTTAAGTAACATTGGCTAATGCCGTTTCAGGAGAATGGAAGGCTTCTTGGCAGATGGACGGCGTCCTGCGTCAGCTGGAGCGGCAGCACGAGGACGCGGTAGTGCGGAGGGGCAGCGTCTTCAGCCACTAGTAGTTTTCCTCTAAACGGACAGGCTCGGCTCAGACCCACCGAGCGCGTGTCTTAGCGGTCAACGATGGCATCTGTGAGGACCGGCTGTACCGCAGCCCTCTCAGTCCTGACAGGTCGACAACGGACATGGAGGGGCTGAACCCAGACTTAGTGACCATTTGTTTTCAAAATCAAAAAGGAATTTGTATGTGATCAGCCAATACGGAAATTTCAGGACTTGCTGTGGTCCATTTAAAATGCTGGGCTTCCAATTCGAGCTGACAGGAGCACCCTGTCTCCCTGCACGGGCCGTTTGCACGCGTTCTCGGGTGCTGAGCACGGGCAGCATCGGCCAGCCTTCTGAGTTAGGCTTTCTTTTCCTTTATGCAAAGAAAACCTGTGGATCTCAGAGGGTGGGAAGGTGGCTCTCTACGCCTGGAGCTAGGTCGGAAGTGGAGCTCATCGTATTGACAGTGTTTCAGGAAAGGGCTGGGAACCATTTCCTGTATTTTGTCAAACGTTGTTCGTGTTTGTTGCCTCCATTCTCCTCTCCTCTCCCCGTCTTTCTCACACCAGCTCCATCTGGGATTGTGCTCTGTCCTCACCAGACTCTTCTTCTCCAGGTTGTCCTGGACCCCCATTTGCTAAATCCAGTGTGCAAGTCTGGGCTGTTATCAGACTTGACCTGTCACGTTGTTTGTGGGACCGATAGCTCCTCGCTTCAGCCGCCGCCTCCTGCTCCCCGTGCGCGGCCCCTCTGGCTGTCCTCGCGCGCAGGCCGCTCCTGCGCCGTCCAGAGCTCCCCCTCAGACCCTGCTTTCCCCGTTCGTCTGACCTCACTCCTGAGCCGCTCCCGTCTAGTCTCATGGCTTTTAAAACCACCTATGTGCTTATAAACTAAAATAAAATCTTAAGCCCCCACCAACTGAGTAGATGCCATCTTGCCCAAGGGGATCCCAGAAAAACCTTAAAACTGAGTTCCCGGCCATGCAGGAAAGGGAGGTCGGACTTGCTTCATTATACCTCCTCCCTCTTGGACTTTAGATACGACAGTTGACCAGCAGTAATGTTAAAACAGAGAACAAAACGGTGAAAAAAACAGACTCTTTGTTACACAAGATATTATATTATTAACAGGACCCAAGGCCATGCAGGGTCCAGAGTAGGTCACCTGCAGGTCATCAATATCCTTAACAGGTCACTGAGTCTATATATTGCGGCTTGTCTCTGATTCACAGACTTCCTTCTCTTAACTTAAAATATTCCAATCCTTTAGGCAAAACTTTATTTCTTTAACCAATTACAAATCAAAGACTCTCTGAGCTCACCTATAACCCGTAAGCCCCTGCATTGAGAAGTTCCACCTTTTCAGACTGAACCTATGTCCACCTTCCATGTATCGATTTATGATTTTACCTGTAATTCCTGTCTCCATGAATGTATAAAACCCAACTGTAGCCCAGTGGTCTTGGATGCATTTTTTCAGGACCTCTTGAGACCATGTTCCCCGGGCCATGGTCACGTATGTTTGTCTCAGAATAAATCTCTTTAAATTAGTTTACAGAGTTTAGGTTTTTTTTTCTTCTGTTAACATACTGAAGACTCCCAAGTCTATATCTCCAGCTCTTCTAAACTTCCTACTTGTGTCTCCACCAGCAAGTCTTCAAGGCACCTCAAACCTAGCCCCGCCGGACAGATCTCATCCTCCAACCTGCTTATCCTGCAGTGCCCCCCCAGGAAGCAGCTCCTCCATCCTTGCATCATACCGATTCCCGTCTTTCTCTCATATCCCACTTCCAAAGCATTAGCAAAGCCTTCAAAGCTCCCTTGAAAATATACATGGAATCTGACCACTTGTCACCACTTCTGCCATCAACACCCTGGTCCAAGACACCACCGCCACTCACTGGGATTATTTCTGCAGCTCCTAACTGGTGTCCCAATTTCTGTCCTTGTCCTTCTATAGACTATTCTCAATACAGCCTCTAAAGAGAATCTTTTAAAGCCGAAGTCAGACCACATTAATTTCCCTGAGACTTTCTCATGATGGTCCGCTTCACTCTGAGTAAAAGCGAAAGCCCATGAAGTGGCCCCTAGGACACCCCACGCTTGGTCCCCATTATCTCTCTCGTCCCATGTCCAGCTATTGCCCCGCCCTCCACTCAGTCCACCCAGCCACTGGCCGCTCTCCACTCCCTGGACAGGTGGGGTGTGAGCCACCTCCTGACCTGTGCGCTCGCGATCCGTCTCCCTGGGAGACTCTCCCACCATGTTCCAGGCTCCCCTCAGTGGCACTGCGTCAGCATAGCCTTCCCCGACACTGTCTGACAGCAGCAACAGCCCCACTCCCACGACACGCAGGAGTCTTTGCTCCCTTTATCCCCTGTAGGTTCCCATTCACACAGCACCAGGTGCCATGTGCATACGAACTCGCGCAGTTTTGTTAAACGGTCATTTCTCCCCACTCTCCACAGAGACGAGCACTTGCTTTGTTCACTCATCCATCTCCTGTACCCAACACAGTGTTTGACACTCATAATATTCAAAAATATTTTTTGAATGAATTAATTCAAGCCTTGATTAATATTCTTTTGGTAGCATGCCTATTTTGCTATTATAAAGTTTAAAAAGAAACTTCAAGAGGAGACTGCTAAAAACAAAAACAAAAACAAGAAAAAAGAAAAAGAGGAGACTGCTGCCCATGTCCTCTGCCAGGTCCTGTGCTTGGGTGGACAGTGGGCTTGAGAAGGAGCTGGATCTCCTGAGCATCCCACGGCAGGGACGCACCGTGTGTCGCCCACGGCAGGCTGGTCCTGTGCTCCAGTGTGGCCTGCAGTGACTCTGGGCCACACCGGCAGGTTGGGGGTGGAGGCTGCTGGCTTACCGGGGCGGGAGTCTTCAGTGAGCAGGTTCACCCCTCCAGTCCTCCACATCTTACATCAGTAAGAAATAACTTTTGGTGACCAAGATCTTGAAAGTGTAAGTCAGAAAAAGCAATAGTTTATTGGTCCCAAATCCCATTTCAGCCAAATTTTTTTCTTTAAAAGAAAGGAATGCTAGAGAATTGATCATCCACGATGTGAGAATACTTTTCACTTTTTTGTAGAACAAGAACAAAATTGCTAGGGGAGTTTTCAGAGCTTTTTCATGATGGAGTTGTGTCTAAAAGGTACAGGATTAAGGTTGAGGAAGCCTCAACTGGTCACAACTTAGACAATTTGAACATCAAGATAAATTGATAGTAACAGACACTGAAGGAAATAGGCACCCACAAGTCCATACTGATACAAATGAAAGAGTAAGTGGAGAAACAAAGCAAGCTCCTCCTTAGAGTAGAATGCTGACTACTACATGCAAAAGGAATTTTGGAATTAGAAAATTACCATTTGCATCACCATTAGGGTGCTGATTCAGGCAGAAGTCATTACTGGATGCTGTGGCTGATGGACGTTGATGAGAAAAGGATACAGTCGTAGTCTCAATGCATCATCCACAGAATACTAATCAGTTACAGAGGAGGAACTGGAGACTTTGCAGACTCCAGGGTTATCAGGTGACCCTCTGCGGGGGTGGGCAGTGTTGGCACTGTGCCCCGAGCACGGCCTGAGTCTGCCGTGAGCAAACACCGTGCTTCCGTCTCTAACACTATCAGAGACATGAGAGACAGAGATGGGGTGAGGAACTGCTCCAGAATGAAGGAGACTGAAAAGACACAACAACCGCATAGGAGCTATGACCCTGGATTGAATTACGGGCCAGAAAGGAAATAGAGAGGGTGTTGGGAAAGTGGGCAAAGTTTGGATGGTATCTGTGGGTTGGCTGCTAATGTTGTATCAGGGTTGATCCTTGACTAGGAGAGTTGTGTAGTGTTGATGTAGGAGAGTGGCTTTGGGGGAACACACACTGGAGTATTTAGGGGAGTCTGCAGTTTGCTCACAAATAGTTCCAAAAAAGACTAGAGATTTATGATTATAGATGTGTAGAGAAGAAGAGTGGTGGAGAAAATGGTCTTACAATTTAAACCACTGTAGGAGACACAGGAATTTCTTATACTGTGCCGGTAACTTTTCTGTAAGTTTGATCTATTTCAGAATAGATCATTAAAAAGAAAGTGGGGAAATTCTGAGATAAAAATAGTATCCTGATAGTATGAGTTAATGAGTTTTCTATCAGTATCAGCCAAAAATTTAATTAGCCATTAGCATAATCTACTCTCTCAGGTTAATTACAGTGAAAATATCCAATACATGGAAATGTGACACTCAGTTTTCAGTCAGGGTCACAATGACACAGAAGTCTGTTACCCATAGCAAAGCAGTGCTCACTCTCCAAGAATTTCCAGGCAAGACCTGATGATCCCAACATTTTATTTCTTTTTAAATTTTAAGATAAAATTTTCTCATTTTGAAAGTCCTTAAAAAAATTTTAAATAAATATTGAGAAGTGGGGAAAAAAGAACAAAGAAAATCTAATTATAGCCCTTGTTAACATTTTGGTCCATTTCCTTCCATGTTTTTTGAAGACGCTTTTGTTTTGTTTAAGACAAATCTAATTGAAATTATATACGTTTTTATCCTCTGTGTCTCTCTCCTATCATCTCAAGTATTTTTCCATGTTGTTACGCGGTCTTTTTCAATGAAAACATTACTGGCTCATAACACTCCGTCATGCAGCAGTTCCTGCCGGGTGTCACTTAGCGCTGCCCTGGGGATGGCAGAGCGGGAGGCAGACAGGTCCTGTCCAGTTGTTGAGTAGCCTGCCCCAAACTTCTGGGTCCAAGACAATCCATTTTCCAACTAAGTCGACTTTACAAAGAAGGGCTTTTCTGTTACTTACGACCAAAATCATTCTCCCTGATTCAGTGAGCTCCTGAATTTTTACATTTTGACTGGAATGATAAAAGAGCTCACGGTTCAGAAGTCGGTAAATAATTTGTCAGTGACAGAGGAAGTAATGGCTTGGAGAAGACAGGGAAGCAGCCGGCCAGGAAATGTTCTCCTTCATGGCACAACGTAAGGCAACACAAGAAAACGCTTCCATTTGACTTGGGAAAGCTTTCATCCTTCAACCGCCCAAAGCCAGGGCCTTTCACTTGTGGATAACTATGACTTTGGGGTTGCTTTGGGGTGTGGCTTCTGAGGGTGCTCTGGGACCCCTTCAACAGTGGAGACTCTTTCCGGATGAGGCAGCCTGCAGGTTTTCTCTCCACGCATCCTCCAAGCGTTCTCTCTGCGAGGTGAACACGACCAGTGCTGCCTCCCCCGTATGCATTGCTCTTTGTGGCACAGGGTCTCCGCTCTTCTTACCTCGTGGGGCTCTGGCAGCCACTCTTGGAAGTAGATGGTACTCCCATCGTTATCCGCTTGGTAGATTTGGAAGTTAGGGACTAGAGAGGTTAAGTGTCACACATGCAGGAAGCATAGGGTAGTTTGTACAAATGATTTTCTAAAAGTGAATGTAATGTCCGTGTTTGACTATCAGTAATGGTTAAGAATGCAATACCAGAACTTGTCATCCACAGGTTGTACTGTCAGTAATTTACTTTAACAATCCTTGAGTTTTTGGGATGGTGTGTGTGTGTGCGTGTGTGTGTGTGTGTGTGTGTGTAAGTTAACATTGATCTACCCCCAGGGCTTTTAGTTACCATTTGGAGGACATTAATGGGGAATCCACTCTCTGGGAGTGGTTATTTACCACCTGAAGGACTTTAATTTGAAAACAGCTAGGACAAGCTTTCAAATATTACCATCAGAATCGTCAGCAGCAGGTCTGTTGATCAGCATGTAAATTGTTAGAAATAATTTTTCTTCATGAAATATAATAAGTGGCATAATTATATGTTTTTGGCTGGGAGATTTGAAAAGATACCTTCCCTCTTGCATGAACAGAATAAAAGTATCCCGCAGACCCAACGGTCTCACCCCTTTGGAGTGGTCTCTGAATGTAAAACTCTGTGTGGTTCTTCACTTGTTCCAACTAGACCAGCCGCTCCTGCCTTGCCATGATGCTTGCAATTGCGTTCCTGCTCAGTGTGCTTTCCAAAGGGCCTGAAAGGACATAGCAGCACTGAAGTTTAAGGGATCAGGTTGTATGAAGGTTTCTTTATCAGCTGGTTCATAAATTGAGCCAATAAATGTCTGTTATGAGTTCAGTCTGAGACCCGCCTTCAGCACGACTCCTGGTAAGGAGGGTTGGGAAAAGAGATGTGGTTTCTGACCGCCTCTAATGTTCAGAGGCTGCCAGTATTTCCCCAAATAATTTCCTGTTGGGGAATAGCCAGTGGTCTTAGGTCAGATCACAACAATCAGTATTCTGAGATTTTCTTGGATTTTTGTATTTAGGGCCCTAATATCAGCCGTAATCCCTGTCTTCTCAGATGTAAACTCTATGAGCATCCCTATCACACGGACTCTGCTCCAGCATGACCTCAGGCAGGAAATGGTCCAACCACACTCAATATGTCTGAGTCTCCCATAATCACACATCACTGTGGGATTCCAAGGAGCTCCCCATGAGTTGGGGACAGGGAAGTGGTTGGGATCCAAAGATACTGAATTCTGTAGCTGCACTCTAATTTACAGATCCAAATCACAGGCCCACAGGGAGCATGCAAAGTGCCCATGCTGGACAGATGATGAATATTTAATTGGTGCAATCAGCCCACAGTAATGTTACCTTAAGTTTGGCACTTGCACCCGAGGCTGCATCATTACTTTGCCAGCAAAACAGGAAAAATGGTGGACTGTCATCTCAAAATCCAATTTTTCCTGAACATAAGCAGAAATACAGAGGTTTTAAAGGTAAAGCCCTCAGTTCGAGGCTATTGTGTTAATGATTCTAATGTCCCCTCTTTGCTTAAGACCAAGCCCTGTGTCCTCCAGCCACCTGGGCCCACCTGGGATGCTGGGGACGGCCTGGCATGGCTGAGCTATCTCCTGTAACACAAAGAACAAAAGAAATTTTCCATGCTGGAGGCAGGGATGCAGGCCAGGCCACAATTTCCACAAAGAGTGGGGGAAGTTTTAAAGAGACAGAAAATATTTTTGCCATTTTTTCCCCCAGGCCATTCCCTGTTACACTAATTCCTGCAGACTCGATGGGAGTTCTACTACGGTTTATTCTCTCATGAAGCTGGACTTCATGCAGTCTGGGTCTATAGTAGAGAAACTTCCTAAAATTATTTTTTAAAAGTTAATCAGATGTCTGGTTTCAGCTTTGACATGTCAAGAGCTTGGAAGTCATCAATAAGAAAAAGAGGAACAAACTGAAATTCGACGACTTTCCTAGACCCATCAGAGAAGTCAGGTGACAAAGCAAACCACACTCTGAAATCTGTTGGGACAGGAGCATCCATAGGGACAGAGCTGAGATCTGTCTGCTCACCTGGGACAGAAGCTGCTGGACCCATAACTGGTAGGAAGACTTAAATAGTAATTTTGATGAATTGCTAAAGGCTGTGTGTGGACTAGTGTGAGAGTGGGCATCTTTTATGGGCTGTAGTTCTAGGGGGCTCCCACTTTTATAGTTTTTACCTTCAGAAATCCCAAGAGGTTCTCACGGTAAAGAGCCAAGCAAGACCACGTCTTGTTTCTGACAGTGAGAAGGGAAGAACAATCCTCATAAAATTCCCCCAGAAGCTTCTCCATAATGAAGGCCCACTCTTCAGGGGAAAAGACTTACTAGAGTCTTACCCAGCTGGAGAGAGGGCCTTGCTCCCTCTCCAACCCACCCTAGGCGTTCTGTCTTGCCAAAGGGGGAGGAAGTCACATGACTAAAGAAACACTTGTGAGGGTCACAGCCTTGAGACAGAGGCCCATTATAAGACTGAAACCTAATCATGAGATTATGAAATGCTTCCCTTCAACATGTCTTAGTGCCACACTCACAGGGATTCAGTAGAATGAGAGTGGATTACAACAGAAAGGGCTGCATCACAGACTCTCTGAGGAGGAGCATATAGGGAAATCCAAAGTCAAGAACAGAACAGAAACACAGAGAAATCTGAAGTTTGTGGCATCTACAGCAAGTATTAATCAAAGCCCAACTCCTGGCCAGCTTAACATAAATTCTCAAGCTAAAAGCCTACTTACCTCTAGTTCCCATTGCTCCATAAGACATGTTCATTTTCCAGCAAGGCATGCCAAAAGGCAAATAAACAAAAAGAAATCCCACCCAAAATTCACAGTCTGCAAAGAGAAAGAAAGTGTCAGAACCGGACTCAGGTATTACACAGATGTTGCAATTATCAGACAGGAAATGTAAAATACTGTCATTAATATATTCAGAATTCTAATGGAAAAATAGACAACGTGCATGATTTCTCTGGCTAGGACTCCCAGCACTATTATGAATAGAAGTGGTGACAGTGGGCACCCTTGTCTTGTTCCCATTCTTAGTGGGAATGCTTTCAGCTTTTCCCCATTCAGTATGATGCTGGCTGTGTATTTGTCACATATGGCTTTCATACTTTTAAGATATATTCCTTCTATGCCTAGTTCATTGAGGGTTTTTATCATTAAAGTGTGCTGGATTTCATTGAATGCTTTCTCTGCATCTATTGAGATGATTTGATCTTTGTTTTTGCTTCTATTTATGTGGTGAAACACATTTATTGATTTAGGTATATTGAGCCATCCTTGTATCCCTGGGATGAAGCCCACTTGAACATGATGAATTATCTTTTTGATGTGCTGTTGAATTCAAACAGAAGCTAGCATTTTGTTGAGAATTTTTGCATCTATGTTAATAAGGGATATTGGTCTGTAGTTTTCTTTTTCTGTTGTATTCTTCCTCGCTTTGGAAACAAGGTGATACTGGCTTAATGGAATGAGTTGGGGAGGATTCCTTTCTTCTCAATGTTATGGAATAATTTCTGTAGTATGGGTACCAGCTTGTCTGTGTAGGTCTGGTAGAATTTGATTGTGAATTCATCTGTCCAGGGCTTTTTTTTTTGGAAGACTTTTTATTACCACTTCTATCTCGCTGCTCATTATTGGTCAGTTCAGGAGTTCTGTTACTTCCTGATTGAGTCTTGGGAGGTTGTGTGTTTCCATGACTTTGTCTATTTCCTCTACATTTTCTAATTTATGTACATAGAGATTTTCATAGTATCCATGCATGGTGTTTTGCATTTCTGTGGTATCAGTTATAATATCTCCTTTTTCATTTCTGATTGAGCTTACTTGGGTCCTTTCTCTTCTATTCCTGGTTAATCTAGCAAGAGGTCTATCAATTTTGTTTATCTTTTCAAAGAACCAACTTTTTATTTCATCGGCCCTTTGCATTATTTTTTGTTTTCCATTTCATTTAGTTTTGCTTTGAACTTTGTTATTTCTTTTCTTCTGCTGGCTTTGGGTTTTGTTTGCTTGTCTTTTTCTAGTTCCTTGAGATGTGACATTAGGTTGTTAATTTATGATCTTTCTGTCTTTTTGATGTGGGCATTTAAAACTATAAATTTTTTCTTGAGGAATGCTTCTGCTGAATCCCATAGATTTTGATAGCTTGTGTCCCCTTTGTTATTCAGCTCAAGGAATCTTTTGATTTCCATCTTGCAGAATTTTCTCCTTCATTTTGTCTTTGGCCAGGTTAATTACTATGTGTCTTGGAGATGTCCTATTTGCCATGAATCTTGCCGGTGTTTGATGACCATCTTGTATCTGTATGTCTGGAGATCTGGTGATATCAGGGAAGTTTTCCTCAATAATTCCCTCAAATAGATTTCCCACGCTTTTTGCTCTTTCTTTTTTTTTATCTCCCTCAGAGATACCTATAATCTTTATGTTAGCCTGCTTCGTGTATTCCCATATCTATCTCAGTGATTGCTCAGTCTTTTTATTCTCTTCTCAGCCTCTTTGAATGACTGAGTTAGCCTGACAGTCTTGTCTTCAAGCTAAGATTATTCCTTCTCCGTGGTTTAGTCTGTTGTTGAAGCTTTCTGCTGTGTTTTGAAGTTTCTTAAATGACTCCTTCATTTCTTTAAGTTATAATATATCCTTTCTTATATTTTCTAGCTCTTTAGTGATTTTTTCATTGATTTTCTGAAATATCTGTTTGGCTTCTTTTTCTTGGTTTTCAACTTTCTTTTATTTGCCACCCATATTCTGAATTCCATTTCTGTCATTTCAGCAATTTCCTTGTAGTTGGGTCCCCTACTGTAGCTCCATTGTGATCCCTTGGGGGTGTCAAACTGTTTTGTTTTTTCATGTTGCCAGGGTTCTTTTGCTGGTTTCTTCTTATCTGACTCCTCTTCTCTTAGCTCTGGGCTAATAGGATTGCTGGGCACCTGTTTTCCTTTGCTGGGAACTCTTCTGTTTAGTTAGGGGAAGGGGAGGACCCTGGATGGAGCTTTTGCGACCTACTCTGGAATGTTGACCCATACAGGAAGGGGTGGGTGCACTGAGAGCCTGTAGAACAATTGTCCTGTTTTGACCTATTTCACTGTGATAGCCTCAGTTTCAGCCAGTGCTGGATGATCTTCATGCAGGGTTGTGGGTTGTTCCGCAGCTTGTTGTTGGAAGTTCGAGTTGGGGGCTGGATGCAAATCTCTCCATGGAGGCTGTTGTTGTGGGGGATTGCTCTGCCTGGGGTCACCCTATGGATTTGATAGCGGTGGCTGAGTGAGTCTATCTAGACAGTGGTTGTGGGTGATCGGGCTGTGGGCATTTGCATGAAACAAGTCCAGGAGCAATGGGGAGCCCCAGTGAAAAGCTGGACCTCAGGGTTGTTCTGATGGTCAAGCAGCAGTGGTAGAGACTTAGGGGTAGGGTTTTGGGGCCCAGGCAAAACTCTAGAATCTCAGGGATGGTGTGACAGGCCTGGTGGAGGCCCTGGAGCCACAGGGCATAGCCTTGGGCTCAGGTGCAGTGACAGCCTCAGCACTGGATGTGAGGATTATGGGGGCATAGCCACACAGATGGGTGGCCTTCCACCAGCACAGAGACTGCCGATGCCAGGTCATGCAAGCAGGAGTTGTCCCAGCAGACCAGGGACCATGGAAGTGGGCCAGGGCTGCTGGTTGGCCGTGTTTCTCCCCGCCTAG
>CAUYSK010040836.1:0-34452 GCA_963575035.1 Avahi laniger | reverse complement strand
GACTAGCCCGAGCAAGAGCGAGACCCCCGTCTCTACTAAAAATAGAAAGAAATTAATTGGACAACTAAAAATATACAGAAAAAATTAGCCGGGCATGGTAGCGCATGCCTGTAGTCCCAGCTACTCGGGAGGCTGAGGCAGAAGGATCACTTGAGCCCAGGAGTTTGAGGTTGCTGTGAGCTAGGCTGACGCCACGGCACTCTAGCCCGGGCAACAGAGTGAGACTCTGTCTCAAAAAAAAAAAAAAAAAAGAAAAGAATGACATTTTGGAGTGTTTGAAATTAAGAGAAATAAAATAAGAGAAATAGTGGGAAGAGGAAAAAGTCAAAGTATAAATATGTATGTATATTAATATATTCATATTAAATAAATAAATATAAATAAGATATTTGGTGATAAAAAAATTAAGAGGGTAGGGTACATGCAAAGGACTAAATCATTCATAAGGGGAAAAAATTATGAAAGAAAATGTGGAGAGAAAGGGCAGAAACTAAGAATACCTAGATAATTGAGAAATATAAAACTTTGTAAACTTGGTAATGTAGCACTTCTTGGTTATGGGTTGAATCTATTCTAATGATAATAATAATTACCATTTTTGAGTTTTAATTATGTCTCTTATACTCTGATAAATGCTTTACACACAGGTCTACAAAGACAATACACTTTGGGACAATCTGGGGTCGGCGATCTGGGATGCAATCAACTGAACTGGATGTGGATAATGAAAACGATGGGGAGAAATCAGATCAGGAGAAATCTCCGTGTAAGATTTGCCACTGAAAGTGTACAGGACTGAATTGTGTAATTACACCCTGGTACTAGAATTCTTCAAACTGCAATTAAAGTTGATCATGGAATTCTCAGTAGTGGGTGGATTATAATGCCGCCTGTGACTCATTAGTCATTTCACAATGTTTACAGCACCCCACGCTGTGAAAGGTAATAGGAGATAGAAATGCATAAAATAAGTCTCTCCTCCAGAAGCAGAGACCTGAAGAAAACTAGATGATTAAAAGTACAGGACAATGATGCCTACACAGGAGTCCAAAAAAGGAGGTAGCTGATGCCTTGATCGTAGCAGTAATAATGACATTTGGAAAGGATTTTTACGTGAGCAAGAGCATTCATGAGCATCTTGTTGGCATTTTGGGGGAGAGAAGGGCACCTTTTGTTTCAGCACCAAAGACAAACTCTGAACACATGTTCTTGTCCAAGAATCTGAGGCCATCACAGGCTTCCTGAGCCTCTTAACCTATGTCTACAACTACATTGCCCCCTTTTCCTTTTCTCCAGTCTGCAAAGAAGGGGAGAACGTTCTGAACTTAATTTCTCCCATCTCCTTGGAGACTTTGTTCTACTATTGATTATTGATTATTCAACTCTTCTTGCTATTATTCCTCAATATTTCTATTGTCTACAAACTTAGTCATATCCTTTCCATTCAAAAAATAATTATTTGACCTACATGATCATCCACCCAAGACACATTGTCCTCCTCTTTGAGGTCAAGTTTATAGAAGGAGCACATCATGCCTACTGCTTTAATTCCACCCCTGCCTATTCACCCTCAGGCCCCACCACTCTATGGAAACCATGCAGACAGGCCAGTAAAACCCCTAATTGTCAAATGCAAAGAAATCTTTTCAGTGATTATTGAATTGTTTACTCTATAGCATTGTTTCCCAAAGTGTACTCCTTGGAATTCTATTTCTGTGTACTATTATTAATAGTAGTTATATAGGAGGAAAGGGGAGATATTCATGCCCAAATCATAAACTTTGGAAACATTAATCTGGAAATTATAATGTATGGGTTTCTTTATAGCAAGACTTCTCAGAGACATTATTATGCTAATGTATTTTGTGATTCTGCAAGAGAAGTACATAGATTTCAACATTCCTCCTACTTTGTTGACCACAGAATCTTTCTCCAAAGAGTATTTCATGGGAGAGTCATTCTTTGGAACAGTCTTTGAAAAATACTTCTTTTTTAACCCTTGACCTAGGTGGCCATTCCTTTCAATATCTTTTCCCCTTTGATGCTTCTTCTTAACTTTTCCACTCAAATGTATTCCAAGTATCTCTCACTCTGTATGTTCAAAGCTTTTTCCCCAAATCCTGATCTTTTTCTGTTTCCTATCATGTTGAAGGGTACCATTATTCACTCAGTCATCTAAACTAGAAACCTAGCCACTATTTAAGACCTCCCCCTGCCTTGTCCTCACATGTTACCAGTCACCAAATACTATAGCTATTGTCACTGTCCAAGTTTATTCATTTATTGGTGAATAGTTATTGAGTACTAGCTACATACCAGATATCGATGTAGGTGTTTTGGATGCAGCATCAAACAAGATAGATGAAGTCTCTTCCACTGTGGGACTTACACTTTGGCAGGGGGAACATAAACAACACACACGTGTTACGGGCCGAGCTGTGCCCCACACCAGATTCGTAAGTTGAAGTCCTAACCCAGAGCACCTTAGAATGTGACTCTATTTGGAGACAGGCTTATAGAGAGGTAATTAGGTTAAAATGAAGTCATTAGGGGGGCGCTAATCCAATGTCACTGATGTCCTTACAAGAAGAGGAAATCTGGACTCAGACACAGAGGGAAGGCAGTGTGAACAGAGAGTGAAAGGCAGCCCCGCACAAGTCAAAGACCTTGCGGATGCATTCGTCTCAGACTTCCAGCTTCCAGAAGAGTTAGAAAATGAATTTCTGTGGTTTAAGTCACCAGTTCTGTGATATTTTGTCATGGCACCCCTAGCAAACTAATACAACTGTAAACGAACCAAAAAAAGAAAATTCTTGATAGTAAAAAGTACCAGAAGGGAAATAAAACAGGAAGATGTGACAGCAAGGACAAATGCCCAGAGACAAGGACCAGCCTGGTGTGTTCTAGGGAAGAAAGAAGACCTTTTAAAAGAGGAAGAGGGACAGAAAAGAAAAGCAACAAAAGATGAGGTTGAGAAGTGGGCAGGGCCAGATCCCAAAAGGCTTTATAGCCTAAGAAAGGGAGCTTGGACTTTATACCAGAGTTTCTCAACCTGAGCACTATTAACATTTTGGATTGAAAAATTCTTTGGTGTGGGGACTAACTCATGCACGTTAGGATGTTAGGTGGCATCCCTGGCCTTTGCCCACTGCATGCCAGCAAAAGACCCTGCTCCTTCCCCCACCCATCGTGACAAACAAAATCATCTCCGGACACTGACAGAGCTCATCTGTAGTTAAAACCACCCCTGTTTTGAAATCACTGCTCTATGTGAAGCAGAAAGCCACTGCAAGGTTTTAAGCAGGTAATAAATTACTCGATTTGTTTACTGAATCTTACTATGAGAAGAATCGATTGGAGGGAATAAGGGTAGAAGCAGAGAGATCTATTAGGTAGTTTGGATTAGGGACTGTGCTGCTATAGAAAAGACAGAGAAAAGAAAAAAGAAATATAGAAGGCAGGACCAATAGAACTTGCTGATAGTTTATATGTGGGGGCAAGGAAAAGGGAGGAATGAATCATGGATGTACCTTAGTGTGTGTTTCACACAACTGGATGACTGGTAGTGCCATTTCTCACAATGAGAGAAGCAGGTTGGGGGATGGTGGAGAACCCACAGATTTGATTTAGACATGTTAAGTTTAAAATGACTCTGTGCCATTGCAGAAGAGGTTGTCAATGAGCTAATGGAATACTAATCTGAAGCTCTAAGGAGAGGTCAGACTAGAGATAAAATCTTGGGAATCAGCAGTCCATAGACAGATCCTAAAGCCACAAGGTTAGATGAGATCATCTAGGAATAGCATGGAGAGAGTGAAAAGAAGACGCCATTTTTCTTCCACTATTTCTTCTTTAATGAATTACCAATACATATCCTTTGCCTATTTTTTCATTCGAGGTTTTCGACATTTTTGTATCATTCTGAGGATGGTTTAAATATTGAGAATCTTGTCCATCTAGCTGATATTGTAGTCAAATTCAGCCATCTTTTACGGATTGTGAATTTAGTGCCATGCTTTTCAAAGGTCCTATTTGTTATCCTGTGATTATAGGAATAACCAAAACACTCAGCTTGGACCTGTGGCCAAAATGGGGCTTTCCTAAGTCCAGGGCTTGGAATGTCAGGCCTACCAAAAAGATGACATAAATTCCTACCCAACCAGCTGCTCCGCAGGCCCATCAACAGTAGGACAGATAGGCCAAGAAAGCTGAGAAGAGTGAGGTACCCCCAGGCCAGCCTCCAGAAAGCAGGCTCCAGCCTGACCCAGCTGCAACTCTTATATGAAAGGAAGAAGAGGAGAGAGCACACTGTCCTTACCTACCCATGCCATGGTCAGTGCAGGAGAGAAAGTGTCAAGTCTGTTCCTGCTTTTAAAGCAAACCCTACCTTCTAGGACACTGGACCCAGCCCAGAGGATAACAAGACTCTCACCCATCAGGTTTCCTACTCCTCCTCCCTTAAAGAACAGCATGCAAGAGGTAGAAAGAAACACAGAAACCCCCTCTCAGGAACTTCCCAGAAAGGATGAAAGGGTAGGTGGGACTTCCTTTTCATATGGGCTCAGAGAAATATGGGTGGGGAAAAAAAGAGTCTTCCCATTAGAATCCACCTAAATTTCCTGTTATTAATTTCAGAAATCATTACACTTTCAGGTTTTCTACTAATAAGTAACGTGCAAACATCTTCACTCCATTGCCCTGCAAAGCTGGCGCTGTATGACGGGCTGAGGGGGATGGGTGGGAGAAGGTTTCAAGCCATCTTAAGGTGGCCATTTCTATGAACTAAATAAAAGCGGCTATTTAAAAAGACTGTGCTATACACGACAGAGGCCCTCAGAATTTGTTTGGAGCTTAAGTAGATGGGGCCTATGTTGCTCGTCGGCAGCCATAGCCAGAATAGCAGCAGCAGTAAACATCCATCCAGTCTGTGGGGCTGAGCAACGAGTGAGGTACTGGGGAAAATGGTGTAAAGTTCCATCCCCATCTTCAACACCTCGTCAGGAAAATCATTTTGTCCAGGACCATCCTTGCTTACAGACTTTCCTAGGGAGTGGATTTTCATACCAGAGAACCCACTGGCCTTTTACTTCAACATAAAAAGGTTTAAAGCAATTTGCCAAGTAATTATCCGGTGCACGGATATAACTAAAACCCATATGGCAGGCAGAATTCTAAACATGTCTCCCCAAGATTTCCACCCCTGGGCTAGTCAATCAAATATTAATCTAGGTACAGCTGCAAAGATATTTTACAGATAGAATTAAGGTTATTAATCAGCTGACCTTAAGGGAGATTAGCTCAGATTATCTGGGTGAGCCCAATGTGATCACATGAGCCCTTAGAAGCAGAAAGGCAGAGACTCAATCAGAGAGATGCGCAGAAGAGGCAGGCAGGGGAGCGGTGGGGAAAAAGGGAAGGTCAGAGAGAGACAGAGGACGGAAAGGACTCCACCTACTGTGGCTGGCTTTGAATGTGGAAGAAGGGAGCATGCAACAGGGAATGCAGATGGCCTCCAGAAACTACAACAATCCCCAACCAACAGCCAACAGGGAAATAGATGGCTCAGTCCTACCACTGCATGGAACAGCATCTGGCCCAAGTCCTGAATAAGCCCAGAAGTAAGCTCATCCCCAGGGCTGTCAGATGAGATGCCTGCTGGAAGCTTGATTTCAACCTTGGGAGACTCAAAGCAGTCTTGGATGCTGTGCCCAGACCTCTAAGCTGCAGAACTGTGAGATAATAAATGGATGCTGCTTTAAGCTGCTAAGTTTATGGTAATTGCTACAGAAACAGTAAAAAACTAATACAGCTCAAGAAAGTTATCTTATGAGGCTAACAAAAAGAGAAGCTGACTAGAGACAGGCGCAGAGAGTGGTTAGTATCCTTTTCCACAATGTTATTTGAGGAGCATTGAGTTTTGGGTTAGTTAGCATTCTTGTCTTTCCATTAATATGTTTGCTTAGCTCCAGACTCAATGCTAGAAAGGGATATATTTCCAAAGAATTTAAATTAAGCATGGTCTCACCAGAAACCTATTCTGTATCTTTTAAAGATAACAAATGACTGTCAAGATGAGAAATTAAGAAGAGTGTCCTTTAAGAGTTGTGGTAGACAGCATCACTATCCTCCATATATTCCAGTTCCCCTTCTGTGATGTTCTTCTCTGTAGGAGGATTATATATGACCATCAGCTTTAGCCGTGTGACTTGCTTTGGTCCATCACATGCAAGCAGAAGTGATGTTTTCCACTTACAAGCAGAAGCACATGGTCACTGGGCTCTATTTCCCTCTCGCATGAGCCCAGCCCAGTGAGAGGCTATGCCGTCATTCTGGATCTCACAATGAAGACACCGTGGAGCAGCACCTCAGCAGCCCAATAATGAACATGTAACCTCAGCAAGAAATAAACCTATATTGACATAAGCCACTTGGAGTTGGGGGCTATTAGTTACCACAGCATAACTCAGCCACACTGACGGATAAACGCATAGCCCTCAAAATGCCAATCTCTTTAAAGACTGGGAGGCAGTATGGAAATCCACCTGAGGCAAATATTTTTGTTCAAGTTGGAAGCATGCAAAAGGTTCCTCTTAGTTATACAAAAAGAAGTTGAATGACATTAACCAGGGAAAGCAAATTGCTTTGAGTAATAAATGTATTAATTAAGGAAGGTTAGGCTCTGCTACAATAACGGATTGATCCCCAAATCCCAGAAACTCACAGAATAAAACTGTATTTCTCATGCACACAAGCCCCAGTGCAGGTTGGCTACTCTCTCGGATGGCTCTCCTGTAAGCAGTGGCTTAGGGCTCAGGTTGTTCCCAATTCGTGATGCTGCCATTTTGGAATCTTTTACTTCCAGCCACATAGTTAAAGCAAAGGGCACATGGAGGAGCTCACAGGAAAGGTTTTATGGCAAAGCCTGGGAAAAGTTGGGCACATGGACCCGTATTCTCTATGCAGATTTCACTGCAGACCTCACCTATAGACAAGGAGGGCTGGAAAATGGAGGCTTCCTATGTGACCAGGAGGAAAATTAAATGGTTTCGTGAATAGTTACATTTTATCTTCTCCAATAAGCAGTATTTTTTATAGAAGAGTATAAAAGATATGATAAACTTTGAGAAGCCTTTAAAAAGGTTGTGTTGCCACCTGGATTGTAAGAGTCACCAGGGAAGAACTGGGAATGTCAGCTCTGATCTTTGAGGTAGATAACAGTTATCGGAACTGAGCCAGACCTCAGTGTTGGTGAGTTTATGCCTCAGGATGTGGCTGTGCCTGCTAAAGCTGTATCCATAGAGGCCAAGTGTAGGCAAAGCACCAGTGCAGAAATGGAGGGGTCTGAACCACCAAGGGCTCCATTGCTGCAGTGGACAAGTACCGCTGGAGCGAGGTGCTGGACTTATCTTCAGCCGCAACCCCAAGTGGTAGTGGGCAGTGAAACTGATCAAACCCAATTCTGTCTTTATCTAGTGTCAGAAAAGGACTGATCCATCTTTACCCCAAATGAACCCTGGAATTCTTGGGGGAATTTAAGTGAGAGAGCTTTAAAAGAAAATGTGTCACAATTCAAGCAAATAATTAGAAAAATTTTTGTTTCATTTCATGTTTGAATAACAAGTTTGTTGAGCAATTCTTTCTGCTTAACCAAAGAGGAATATAGTATGAAGATATGGGCAGAAGAGAGGAGAGAGAACCTCAGAAAGGAAGAACTCTAACATGGAAGAGTAAGCAATTCATTTTTATTAATTTAATTTTATTTTTAATCAATAAACCCCAGCCCCGCAGCAATGCAAGCCAGCTAGGCAGGTATGTTAGCTGGCCAAAGCAGTACCCGCTGAGAGATGGACAGTTAAGTGTGAGGTGGTTCCATTTTAGAAATTCGGGGTATAGAGAACAGAGCAGCATTTCTTCTCCGTGCAGGACTAGGACATGGGCGGGAACAAGAGGAGACCTTGCCAGTACGTAATTAAAGCACTGTGCGACTCTGGGTGTTTGATCAAACTTCTTACATAAACAGGATCTATGTGTGAGAACACTTTCAAAGGTTGAGTGTGGAGCTTTGCTAGAGACAGCACAGCAGGTGGGCAGCCAGCCAGCCCGTCACACAGGGCTGAAACTGATGTTCTGAAGCTCATTGGGCTCCTCGCAACCTTCCCCCTTTGCTCAGCCTAGTCAAACACAAACCCAAGTGAGGTGATTCTCACCTGTGGGTTGCCCCTACGCAAACCCCAACTGCCATCTGATCTAATCTGAAGAGGCCTTTCATACAGAGAACACACTTGCTCAAACTCACCTCCCTCATGGGAAAATGGCATCTCTCTGCCCAAGAGCATGATTTTTCCTTGGGAACTGTCAAATTATTTGCTCTCGCCAAAAGGGTAGAGCCCTGGACTTGTTAAGAGAGCTGACTGCTTCTCCATCTGTTCATCAAGGAAACTGTCTGACCCAAGGGCTTTTATGAGCATCTAGCTGTAATCCAGGCCCCGTGGTCCATGCTGGATGGCAACTACAGTGTCTTTGATCTCCTCAGCCTCTGAGCTTTGTCGACATGGGCTCCAAGTCTCCCAAGTCTCACCCGTTCCCTGGAATCCCAGTGTCTCCCCCTCCCCTGAATGGATCCTCCCTCCCTGCAGGCGCTATCCTTACAGCTGTTGCTCTGCTCCACACAACAGCAACCCTGGCTGTGGGCCCTGCTCCCACCAGAGCTGAGAGCCCAGCCCAGGGTAGCTGCAAGCCTCGCCATTATGACTCCTCCTTCTCCAGCTCTGCCATTGCAGATCTGGGCCTCGGCTCTGAGTCAACCACAAAGGAGGCTTAGAATTTTAATTCACAGTGTTCTTTGCCAAGAATCAGGGACATATCCTGAAAGAATAGACCAGAATGCGTTAGAGTAATACCATACTGGGATGAACCCAAGAGTGATCCTCGCGAGCATGAACCAGCATCTGGCCACCACCACACCCTACTTCAAAGCCATTCCCTGCCCATCCCTCAAGACATCTCTCCTCTACCTCCTGCAAGTCACAGTTCTCTGTCTAAACTCTGTACTCAGGAATATTAATTCCAAATATCTCTCCTCATTTAGCCCAGGAGATCCTAATGCAGACAGCACCCCTGGCCTGCAGATTTCCTGAGGTAAGCATGCAAATTAAATTCCTGGGCACCCTGGGTAAATAGTCTTTCCTTTACATTGTCCCAACCCTGGGGATGAGCAGATGAATAAGATGCTATCCCAGTCTTCATTTTGGAGCTTGAAATTTGGTAAACAGACAAGCCAGTAAGCAAGCAACTTCTTGAGCAAGCATGGTATTACAGATGCTCCAGATTACAGTACAGAGTAAGGACAGTTCTTGGTAAACCATAATTGTTGGAAAGAACCAAGGAACTCCCCAGCTTGAATCAGGGACAGCACCTTCTGAAGTCTAACAGTGGATTCTGTGGGATAGAGCACAGCCGAGCTTGCAGGAAGGGAAAAACAGATTTCTTCATTTGGGTATTTGGTTTTCCCTTCTGACAATTTGCCAGCATCATTACCTTCATGAATAATTTGCTGTCCTAAGGCAACTGTACTTTCTCTGTGGCTCCCTAGAGAGTGACAAATCTAACTGCAAAGCAAGAATCTTCGTGTAAACCAAAAAATTATCTGAAGTAATCACATTGTGTCAGCATTCAAGTCAGAACCTAGAACAATAAATGAGAATGGTTGAAAGCAACAATGATATATTAATATTACAGAAAAGCTTCAAAGTAGTTTCGTCCTCACAATTCCAGCAGGTACTTTATTACCAAAAAACCACCCAGGTTCTTCAGAAATTTCCCAAGGTCAACTATAGAACCAAGAAAAGAACCCCACTTTTATAATTAATGCATATAGTAAGCCTAGGGAACCCTAAGGGGAGAACTTGATCTTAAAATCTTTTACGTCTCTGCCTTTATTCCTCCCACCTTGTTAAGATATAGATCTTGTGGAAATAGGCATGTTTGGGAGGATGTGGCTATGTGTGGACTTGAGGAACTCTGCCTGTTTTTCCTGAAGGCGTCTGAGGATGTCAACATTTTCCTGAACTGGGGGAATGAGGAAGAGGAGTTATGGATGTAGCTGGGAGGAGAATGGATGATATCGATCAAAACAGGCAAGAAATCAGACTTGTCAAGCTCCTGACATGTCTCCACTATGTCGATCTTTGAAATTCAGCTGCACGCCACCCAGTCCACCTGCTTGAAGCTTACCCACTGCTGCCAGTGGTCCTCCCCAGCTAAGGTGAGGTCTGCAGTACAGCATATCTCAGCCTCGCCAGTTACCAGTTCTCTCCTCCCTCACCACAAGCTTCTTCCATTTAATACAGAACATCCTACCTTCTATTATAAGATAAAGGTCAGAGTCAAACCCAAAGAGTTTCACAAAAACAATCACCACCTTGTTCCCCGCAACCTCTCTCTACCCCAAAATCTCCCTAAAGGGAAAAAATAATGCAAGAAGGATCTTGACTTGAATGGAAATTGATTAAATTTATTTTTTTCCAGTTTCAACACTACTTTTTTTTTGAACTCTTGGTTTCTAGTGACCTTTCAAATACAGAATAATTAAATGCAGAAATTGCTATAATTGAAAAATCTAAATTTAAAAGCCATCCAACAATTTTACCACCTCTTATTTATGGGGCAGAGACTCTGAAATGTTGGAGATTCCCTGCCCCTTACCAGCATTGCCATACATTACCAGGTATGCTGATGCGTTCTAAGTGATGAAAGAACTATGACTCACAGCCCAGAAATTTCTCATGAGAATTTTATTTTTGTCTAGAAACCTATTAAGGAATGTTCGGGAAATGTGTTCAGCTATAGATATAGCTGAGATATGCTGAGGATGAATGAGAAGGCTCTCAAATGATTTATGTGTGTGTGTGTGTGTGTGCATACATGCACACACACACACACACACACAAAATAAGATTCTGTTGCCTGAATATCCCTAAACACTCCAGACTTCTAGTGTAAATGTTTTTCAATCACCCAAATAAAATGGCACAAGTACTCAAACCACAAGTTCCAAATGGAGAGAATACCTGACCCGCAGGACAGAGAATGGAAGTGATATCTATTTCCCCTCCATCCGTCCATTCTGCAGACTGACTCTCCATGCCTAGGGCCCATTCTCCTTTTCCAACGCTGTCTTTCCTGCACCAAATACCAACTTTCCTTTTACTTCCTAAAGTTGTTGTATAACAAAATTTTAATGCATGTTTAGGAAGAAGTACAGTGGAGCTGAGAAACTTATAGTAATGTTAATCATTACTGTCCTAAAGTTCCTCAGTCACCTTCACCACAGATAATGTCCCACACACCAAGGATTTCCTCGGGTCCCCCGCTGGATGCCCCCTCTATGTTTGTCTCCCCGTGTTTCATTTTCTGAACCTCCCCGCTGGCTGCCCACGTATATTAGTCCTCTCAATTTATTACACAGGGCAATTCACCTCTTCCTTTGTTTTCCCCTCTCTCACCAGGCCACTCACCAGAAAGACCCATCGAGGTGATTTTTCTAAGCAAAACTTGTTTTACATAAGATGGATTTATGCCTCACCCATGGAAAGGAGAAATGGCTGTAGTTGGTTTTTATTTTAAATAACATTCTTTTTCTTTTTACTGCATGTATGCACACACACACACACACACACACACAGGCATTGAAATGTTCTGGAAAAATATATACTCAACTATTAAAGAGATTATCCCTGACAAGTGGAATGTAGCAAAGTTGGAAGCGTATGTGTGTGTGCGCGCGTTATAACATTGTTTTTAATTATCAGGTCCCAGTTCACGATTTTAAAAGAAATAAGAAAAAACATGGTTAATGGAGACAGAAAGTTAGGTATAATCCTTGACATCTCTCTTTCCTCACATCCTGTCCATCTGCAAGTTCTACCTCCAGGACATGACATCCCACCCGCTTCTCTTTTTCCTTCCTAGCACCACCCCCATTTATGACCCATCACTTCTAACTTGGGCACCACAGCAGCCTTCTAATGTGTCTCCATGTTTTCCATTTACAATTCATTTTCCATACAGCAGAGTCATTCTAGAATCACTTCTTTGGAGGCTTCGGTAGAACCCCATCCCCTTCCCAAAGCCTTGCAGGACGTGGCCCTCACCTTCCTTTCCAACCTCCCATCAGTTTCGTCCCCTCCTGCTCACAGCACTGTCAGTGCACTGGTCAGGAGCACATCAAACTCACGCCTGCCCCAGGAACTCAGCACTTGTTATCCCTGTTCACGGAGCTAGTTTCTTCTCATTTTATATGTCCTGGCTTCAATGGCCCTTCCTCAGAAGGGCTTCTCTGAGCACCCACTATCTGAAATAGATCACAACGTTATTCTCCATCAAGACACTAATAACACCTACAACTGCTTGATTACTCATTTGTCAGTACCTCTGATGGAATGTGAGCTCCATGGGGCAGAGACACCTCTGTGTGTTCTCTGTTGTATCTCCTCCAAATTAATACAATATGTGACTAATAGCAACGTATGAATGAATAAATGAATGAACAAAGCATCTTCTCTTTGGAAGGTGTTGTGCTAGCAACTTTACACATAGGTATAAACACATGGCTTGTACCCTCTAGGATCTTACCTTCAAACAAGAAGGATAAGACATGAATGAATAATGACACAATCACAAGAATTCAGAAGACCTCAAAGGATATAAATTGCAATATTCCAGGTAGAATAAGCAAAGACATAAACGTAAAATACACAGCACACCTGGGGGTGATACATTGAGCAATTTTGCTGGAGGATTTTTGTGTAGTGTGACTTAAGAGCGGGAAAAGTGGATTGGGGCCAGATTTTTGAAGGTCATGAAAACCAGAATAAGAAGTCGACCTTTCATTTTTAAAGAGAATATCGACTTGATTGAAGTAAACTTAAGGAAGGAAAATCTCACAGTGGCGGATAAGACCAACTGAAAGGTGTATCAGTTTGCCAGGGCTGCCATGACAAAATACTACAGACTGGGTGGCTAAAAACAAAAATTTATTCTCTCACAGTTCTGGAGGCTGGCAGTCCAAGCCTAAGATAAGAGTAGATTTGGTTTCTTCTGAGGGTTCTCTCCTTGGCTTGCAGATGGCCACCTTTCTGTCATGTGTTCACAAGGCTGTCTCCCTGTGCACACGTGTGTCCAGTGTCCCTCTCTGTCTGCGTCCTAATCTTCCCTTCTTACTCAAACACCAGACACAATGGATTAGGTCCACCTTAACAGCATCATTTTAACTTAATCACCTATGTAAAGGTCCTGTCTCTAATATAGTCTCATTCTGAAGTACTGGGGGGTTAGGGCTTCCACATATGAAATTCCGGAAGAGACAATTCAGCCACTAGCAAAAGGTGATGGAGGAAGGGGACGATTTTGAGGCTGAGTGTCAAGAAGTCTCATCTTGCCTTCTTGTGTGTCATGAGGTAACCCCTCAGCCCTGTCAACCATGCACAAATCTTGGAGAAGTCTTGGATATATTCAAGTCAAAAATAAACCCTGTCATTTTGATACCAAAAAAAGTGAGTACAATGATCTCTGGTTAGTATATATTCTCCTCTTTCCTTTCTACAATTAAATTCTTTAAAAAGTCGGTCAGGTTTTTAAATTCTAAATCTTTGATCTGTAGAGACTCTGAGGAAAAAGCTTTCCATGGCTTTAGTACTGGGGATGGTTGCTTTTTCCTACACCACAGGCTGTTACCTGATAAATTCTGGAAATTTAATGAACAATTATATTCACTTTACTTATCAGTCCCAAAACACGCCTATCTCCAACAAGTGTGGAGAACTCTGTAGCATGAATTTTGTGCTCTAACTTCACTCCCAGACCCACCTAGTATCCCCACCTTTATTTTCCCAATGCCTTAATTTTTCTATTCATTTACTTTTCTTTTTAGCTCTGTAAGCTTTCTTAAATCCTCTTTGCAACAGAGTATTTAAAAATGTTGGAACTAACAATTATATGATTAAAAGTCCTGCAAATCACAGTTGTCACTAGATATACGTCCAGCGCCCTAAAACTGACAGTCAATTGACAGGAAGAAAGTGGGAGGGAAAGGAAGGAGGAGGTTCTCCCGTTCTAGAAGCCTATGCCTCATGATCAGGTTCTCGCCCACCCCCTGGAGCAGCTTCTTTCAATAATCCTCCAAGGATCAACAGCCTCCCCCATCCCAACTGTTTGCTCACTGAATCTTCCTCTCTCTTCATTGTGCCTCACCATCAACCCCATCCTCGTTCCCCTGAACTCCTTTAGCCAAAAGGTATCTCTTTTGGTCAGAGCCTGGGACATGAACCTGGGCAGTAGTCACCTGGGTGACATTCCAATGAGTCCCACAAAGCCATCAGTTCACATTCTAACTGTACTTTACCTTTAGACACACTCTGTCTAATGTTGAAATCTGTTTTATGTATGTATCTCATCTCCCTGGGTAGCTCATCAGTTGGAAGGGAAGATTTATGTTATATTCTCTTGAGACTCTCAGGTATGTCGCAATGCTAGGAACATGGTAGTTCATCACTAAATACTTATGAATGCCACTGAATTCCTGAATTCATTGTCTCTGAAAAAGGTAGAAAAGTTAGAAATTGCAAAAATAACAAAGGCTAGAAGAGAAAGGGTAGCTACAGGTCCAAGAAATAACCTCAACTGTGTCTGTGTGGGAGCTTCACCATGAGAACAGAAAAGGCCACATGGGGACTGACCACAGGACACTTAAAAGAGAGGAAGCCAGTGGGAGGAAGAAAGGGGATATTGCTCATAAGGCTATTTAGAGAAATAGACTCAAACGAGGAAAATTGTAGTCAAACAAACAAACAAAGGCTATAGGCTATAAAGGTAGGGAGCACATAGAGGAGAAGAAAGGAGGACGAGAAGGAAATAGGCATATGCTGAGTGCTTTACACTTAGAACTTAATCTCAACAGACCTTGAGCGAGGCACACAAAGAATCAGGTTGCCAGAAGTTAACAACTTCCCTAGAGTCGTGCAGCTCACAAGATACGGAGCCAAGTGCCTACGCCCAGCCTATCTGGCATTAAAGCCCAAGCTCATGATCCAACACTGCACAGGCAGGGGTTTGGGCAGTGACGTAAATGGTAGGAGATGAACACATCCAGAGAGAAGGCTGTCAGAACAGCGAAGTACCAAAGTTTCAGGATGAGAGATTATGAGCACCAGACCTATGCAAGGGCTTACGTGTCTCACCAGGCTGGGGCTACTTCTGAAAAGGTGCCAAACACACCCATGACATGTGGTAATTCAGACAATCTTTCGTTTGGTCCCTGCAATAAATCCCTTTAAGTCCTCAGATTTAAGAGAACTTAACTTTTAAATTTCTGTTTTCCCCTTTCATAACATTAGAACTGGGCACTCTTGGGAAACCAAGTAAACTGCTTATTTGCATAAAACATCTTGTTTTAAAAAGATGATCCCTTAAGAGAATGAAAAGACAAACCAGAGACATGAATAAAATATTTACAAAACAAATATCTGAAAAAGGAATTGTATCCAAAATATACAAAAAATTCTCAAAACTTAACAATAAAAAAAAACTCAATTTAAAAATGAACAAAAAACTCTTTACCGAAGAAGATACACAAATGGCAAATAAATATATGAAAAGATGCTCAACATCATATGTCTTTAGGTAAAACAAGCTACCACTGCACACCAAATAGGATGGCAAAAATCCACAACACAGACAGCACCAAATTCTGGTGAGGATGTGGAGCAACAGGAGCCCTAATTCATGGCTTGTCGGAATGCACAACACATGGCCACTTTGGAAGACAGTTGGGAAGTTTCTTACAAAACAAAACATGGTCTTACTACATAGTCCAGCAATTGTACATTTGGTATTTACCCAAATGAGTTGAAAACTTATGTCCACAAAAAAACCTGTGCCTGAATGTTTACAGCAACTTTATTCATAATTGCCAAAAATTAGAAGCAATCAAGAGGTCCTGCAATAGGTGAATTGATAAACAAACTACATTCATAAAGGACAATATTATTCAGCAATAAAAAGAAATATTATCCATCAAGTCATGAAAAGACATGGAGAAACTATAAATGCATAAATTCATATCGCAAAGTGAAAGAAACCAGTCCAAAAAGGCTACATACGATTCCAGCTTTATGACATTCTGGAAAAGTCAAAAATATAGAGTTAGTAAAAAGACAGTGGTTACCAGGAATTCAAGGAAGAGAGAGGGATGAATAGGTGGAGCACAGGGGATTTTTAGGGTAGTGCAGCTATTCTGTACGATACTGTAATGGTGGCTAGAGGCCGTTGTGCATTTTACAAAAGCCATAGAACTCTACAACACAGAAGGTGAATGTAAACTGCGGCCTTTAGTTAATAATAAGATATCAGTGTTGGTTCATCAGTGGTTACAAGTACAACACACCAATGCAAGGTAATGACAGGAGGAATTGGAGGGGAGGAGGGTGATAAGGGAACTCTCTGTATTTCTGCTCAATCTTTCTGTAAACCTAAAATCAGGTCTATTAATTTTTTAAAAGGAAAGAAAATACAATAACAAAATATGTCTGTCAATAGCTAATGGTGTGAAAATTGAGCCTCTAAATGTGTACTTGGACATTTTGCTAAGCTTTAGCAAAGTTTAATTTTCCTTTGTCTTTGAGGCATGTTTTACCCTTGAATCTTAAAGCTGTTTATCATTTGCTGCTTATGAAGAATATATCTTCTTTTTCACATACAATGAATCTACTTTTGTTAAACTCTAATTTTTTTTTAACTCCAAGTTAGGGGACATTTAATTTCAAGTTTTTTAAGAACTAAGTGACATTTTATTTCACAATCATGAAAATAAAGTGGTGAAGAGGTTAAAAGAGAAAGAGAAAGTCCTCTTTCAAAAATCCTCATCTCCTTTCATCCTTATGTGTCAAATTTCTTATTTGGGTTCAGGAACTTATTATATTATCTTTGTAATACCAATACCCAGAGAAATATGAGAAAATGATCAGTGATTACATGGCTCCAAATAAAAATGCAGTAAATTCAGGCAAATGCCATTTCATCCTCCCATAAGAAACATAGAAAAAATAATGATAATTCCATGCTGCAGTATTATCATTAGCTTGTTATGACTTTATGTGGTTTCATAAAAGGAGAGGGACAGTCATCGTGTCATAGTGTTTGTAGAAACGGGAAAAAAAGAAGAGGAAGCAATAGAACTCCTGGAAAGCTACAGACCAAGTGTGGAGTGAAACCCAGTGGGGTTCTGGGACGCTGGGGAAATTCCTCCGAGGCTGGAAAGCTCAAAACTGAGACACCCCATTTCAGGTTTATAGTACACTCGAGTTAGAAGTTTAAGTTAGAAGTAGAAAAGAGAGTGTTGGTACAGAAGCAAAACATTTGGGCTCAAGCATCCTCCTTTTTTGACTGAGTCACTTCTTTGGACAGTTTTTCACTAATGATAGATGTTTACTTCCTGAGTCACGGTGGTGTTCTCAGCTGGGTGTAGAAAGTGGTAAGGATAGAGAGATTACAGTTGAGCATTCCAAGGAGAGTGTAAGCTTTGTGAGAATATGTGAAGTGAGACTGTCATTCCCTTCCACAGTGCTAATCCTTTCCAGGAGGCCCCCGTGACACCATCAATCGCTCTTTGGAACCAAGAGGCCAGTGAAGCAATATCAAAAGCTCCACCCTCAGAATCATAATCCTCCACTTTGTCCCTAAGAACAGGGGTAACTAGAAAACAACCAGTCCTTTTTAGCCTCTCAGCTATATGCCCTCAACACAGCTCCCGCAGTCCTAGGAAGTAGCCAGCCCATCCCTCTCCCCCAGGTCTCCGAGTACCCATAGCTTCTCCATTTTCAGTCGGCTTCCGGCCCCTGCCACGCCTAGGGAATGCTACACTGTGTTCTAGCCAATGGACTGGGAGCCACCAGGCATCCAGGTATTGCCAGGCATCTCCTCCGAATTCTTTGTGTTCATTTTGGAATAAGGAGGTGTAAAATAATACATACAAAGAAATGAAAGTTGCTCAATTAATATTAAGCAGCAAACTGGGATGAAATAAAATAGAGAATGCAAGGACTAAAATGAGAATAATCTACACTTGTAGTTCTCCAAATGGAAAAGCATCAAAATCACTTAGAAAACATCTCCAAAATGACTATGTCCAGACAGCACCCCAGATCCACTGAATAAAAATGGTAGGGGGTGGGAAGAAAAGTACAACTTCTAGAAAGTTCCACAAGTGACTTGGATGCCCAACTCTATCTAATGTCACTGATTATATGCAGATAGAATTTATAACTGAGCCAGAGAATTTATTTTTGTGGCTGTTTTCTTTTTGTGTTGATTTTGAAATAATGAAGTGTGCAGTAATCAGGTATAAAGAAACAAAAGTTTATTCAATGTATATTAAGCAATGAGTTAAACTTAAAATTAAAATATTATTCCTGTTTTTTTATTAAATATACTTTCTTTTTGGATATGTAAATAGTGATTCTAAAACTTTTTAAAAAAAAGTATGAGAATATGTGAAGTTTTACAATAAGAAATCAATTAATCCAAATGCACAGAAAAGAGAATTTCCAAGTTAATTTTATGATTAACCCACATTTACCTCCTTTTTAACTTGTATTGCCCTAATGTTTCAGAAGTATTAAATAGTCAACAATCATTTTTTTTTTAGGTCCTCAATCTGATCATCCATTACTACATATATGGAACCTTGATGTAGAAATAGAAGGTTGAAAAGATTGAACTGAATCTGGATTCATCCCCTGGAAGTTTTAATTTTTCATTTGGCTTTTTCTCCTAAAAATGAAATGTCTCCAAAAATTAGTTAGTCGATAGTTCTTTTTAGTTGTGAACTTATTCATAAGCATGTACTGCCGCTGAACTTTAGAAGAAAGCCGCCATGTACATGAGAGGAGTTAGGATAGGCATAGGTCACATTGGCACATCTGTGGGGGCCGTCCCCTGTAGATGTTTTAACACTCTTTTAAACATTCTGAAAATCCCATCGGGCTCTGAGCCCCCCGTATAGCTTGATCCTAGTCAGAGGTGAATTTACTGGCATCGCCTGGCAAAAAAGGGCAGGTTTTGTGTAGGAGTAGGGGTAATTAACAAGTATGACTGGAGACTTGGGGGGCTGAGTAGTCAAAGCTGTGGTTTAACTAACAATTTCCAGTTTTGAGTTGTTGGGGCCCCCCTGAGAGCTAGAAAAGCAATATTTGGCGGAGAGCTAGGTCCTAGCTCTGAAGACCTCCCACCAGAACCCTCAGATCACCTAGAAGCAGGAAATGCTCTGGCAGAACCGTTGGCACCTCAGGGACTCTGGCCAATTTCTTAAAGGCCATGTTTTAGAGCTGGAGCTGGGCTTTTCTATCTTTTTCTAGTTCTTAACTTTTCTTTTCCCCTAAGCTTAAAGTAATCAGAAAGAATATTTCAGTCTATGTGACTTCTGTCATTTATTTCTTGGCGTACATTGAGTTTTTAATTTACAAGCCTAAAAATCCACCTGTCACACTTGTCTTCATTCTCCAAGACCCTGTTCAGATATCACCTACAGTACAATGCATCCCTAACGACCCCTGGTGTTAAGCACAAATCGTGTGCTGCCATCAAATTCCATGGATACCTTCATTACAGAAAACACATCACATTGTAATTTATGTGTGTCTACCTCCTTCAGGCAAAAGCCAACGTTTTATTCATACAATATCTCTGTTCCTTGATTGGTTCTAAACCCAATAAACATTCTTGGGAAAAACAAAACAATTAGAGAAAAGAAGGGAGAAAGGAAGGGGAAAGGGAGAAAAGGGAAGAAAAAGGAAATCACTTCTTTATTTTATATTCAGACAATTATTTCTAGAGGACAAGAATTCAGTTCGTCTTGTGTTCACATAAGTAGTTATTAGAATGAACCAAAACATCGTTTCACACAATATGACACAAAGAGTAGGTCAACTTTTCTTCCTAGGAGGCCATCTTTCCAAAGTAGTTTAGGTCTTAGAAGCACCTCAGATCATCATGTCTGGGAATTCTGTAGTTCCCTTCCCAGGAAAAAGACCAACTGTCTGTCCAGTCTTTTTAGCCCTTAGGAATGGCCTGAGATATACAACCCATCACACAGATGTGACAGGCTCTACCTATAGCACCTGTTCCATAAATACTTGACAAAGTTACACAGGAACGCCTATGTAAGAAAGGGAAAATTGGGCTTAAATGCATCATATTTTCATGTAAGGAAAACGAAAATCTGTACCAACTGCTCCAGAATGACTGCGGAGAGCCAGCTCATGCTCAGCACTTCAAGTTAGAACCGATGACCAATTCTCTTTTCAGGGGAAAAAGGATTCCTAGTGAATAAACGACCAGTTTTAGAAAAACTGAAAACAATTCTTTTGAAGAGGACACCAAAGAAAAGGGATCTGCAAAAGTCACTTCACGATGAATGTGGACTTGTGCCTGCCCTTTTCAAAGACAGCTGGATAGAGGCTCAGAAACTTAGAATTCTAGTTCTGCTGTTGACAGTTAACAGATGGATGATGTGAACTGAGACATTTCAGTTTTCTGTACCACAGTTTCCTTGTCTCTCCAAGAGCGACAATAATCCCAGATATTCCTCAGGGTTGTGATCGCAAACAGTTATGTGATCAAATTCTCAACAGTTTCAACTCCTCGGAATCCTCTAACAACAGTTCTTGGCACCCTATCAACAATCAAAAAGAAATGTTTGTAGAATAATGAAGTGGAGCAGGACAGAATGAATTTTCTGGCTTAATTTTCTGAGTTCAAAACAACTTAGTCTTTCAGGAAGATGTTTTGATCAATGAGATGAAAATATTCAGCAATATCCAATAGCTTTTCAAAGCTCAGGTTATTGTGAGATCTTTTTTGCTGTTGTTACTGTTTTTATTAACCATATATTTTAAGGAGTTTTCCCCTATGCATTTTGATATTCAACATTATATGTCTTTACTTTCCGTATTTCATAATGAGATAGATATGTCAGGACAGAGGTGAACAGAAAACAATACTCTGATAAGTCATTTTCAGTTCCCATTTTCTCCTGACTAGCAGACGAAGTCACTAAATTGTGCAGCAGAGCATTGGGGTTGAAGCTTCTCGGCAGCAGATGTAAGGATCTAAGTAAGCGCAAGATATTTGGGTTAGTAAAAGGACAAAAAGGGACAAGCAATACTTTAATTCACCAACATAGGTTTTAATAATATTATCATAATAAACTGTTATTGAACACTTACTAAATGTTCATACAAATGCTGAATTCAAACTTAACAGGAATGCAAAACAAGAAATAACAGACAGCTGGAAGGCCGAATGGCTGAACATGGACCAGTGGAAAATAGAAAGAAACTTTCTGATAAAGCAAGGAAAATGACAGAGAGATCGTAAAGTAATTGTGACTGTCTGGAAAGGAGTAAATTTCCTTTCCTCAGAGAAGGTTTAGGAAGACAATCACTGCTGTAAAACCTGTGTCCTTCCAGAGGAGACAACAGGAGGATGACTGTCCACGCAGTCCAGGAGAGCACGGGGCCTGGGGCGGAGCCACAGGGGTGGCTGCTCCACAGAGTTTCAGCAGGTGACTGGGAAGAGGAGGGAAGAGTGACGGCTGCCGAACGAGGCAGATGAGTTTTTCCACACAAAGGTAACCCAACAGTCATCGTGCTGAATGGTCATCTGCACAACGGTTGCGATCTCTTGCCCCATTTTTCCAATGTTTCCCTAAGTGTTCAGAAGGACTATGCCACTTACTAATAGTTAAAGAACCCAGTCACCTGGAGGAACACGTGCAGAACAGGTGGGAATAGAGACAACATACGCTCAAAGTTGAATAAAGTCAAATCCCCCTTTCGGGAAGTTCACCATCTAAAACAGGGGTTCTTAACCTGGAGTCCGCAAATGGAATTTAAGGGAATCCATAGAATTGAGTAGAAAAAAAATATACACCATTATTTTCACTAACTGCTAACTAAAATCGAGCGTTTCCATTAGTTATGAATGTAGGCAATAAACTAACCTTAATAGTGTTAGCAGTAATTGTGACCTTGTCACCAATTGAAATTACAGATGTTTTCCTATGTTTACAGTCATTGCAGATATTGTGAGCTACTGAGCTAGCGCATACCCAAGATCCATTTATGTTTGTCACTACTGAAGTGACATTAGTAATTAGATACACCAGTCAATATTATTTAATACTTTAATAAAGAAGCACATATATCAGGATAGCATATATTTGGGATTTTTGATATTTTAATAACTATATTTAAATATAATCAATTTCCTTTATAATCTTACATACTCTGTTGCATACATTTTAAAATACTATTTTGGGAAGAGGTCCATAGATGTTCATTTTATGGCAAAAGGGGCTCATGTGCCAGAAGATTAAGAACTCCAGGTTGTGAAAAGAAGTCAGACAAGTACACGGCCCCTGTACCAGCCTGACATAAGTGTGGTGACTATCTTTTGATGGAGGTCTGGTTTTCTAGCCTTCTAGTTGCTTCTCTGTGCTGCTCTAGATCCTTACGATAAGTCTTTTTTGTGCTAATTTGTAATCTGGAGTTACTACCTATTAATTGTAACCAAGACTCTCAGCTGGGATGATATTTAATCAGCATTGATATACAGTAATTTTAATAAATATATTTTATTTAAAAAGCATAACGAGATAGCACATGCTAAATCTCATACATATTAGCAGTTAACGTGTCTCCCTACTGAATCCAATCTGTCCTAATGGAAGGTACCACCTACTTTATGGCAATCACCAAATGACAGGACTTGCACCTAAAAAGACCTGAAAGGGGGCCTGTCTTGCCTTAAAAATTCAGCTCATAAAGTGATAGCAAGTTTTATATAGTTGTGAGATATAAACTGTCTTGAACGTCTCACTAGTTATTTGATGTGTCTTGTGTCACTACTGGGCTTTTCTTATCATTCTCTTCCTATTGCTCAAAGGACTAGGCAAGGCACTAGGTAGTGATTAACGGATCAGTGACATGGAATTCAAGAATAATTCTGTTTGCTCTTTCTTGGACCCAGAAGGATTTAATTATGGAGGAAAAAAAGGCAAGCTCCTCAATGTGAAACTCCCGTGACTTGAAGTAAAGTTAAGTTGAGATTCTAGAACAGACATGGCACATAGGCTTTATCTCACCTGCCTACTGCGCTTTGAAACACCCAGCTCAGCATGACAAATCAGACAATTAACAATGCTTGTCGAGGGCACAGAAGTGGTGACAAGAGTCTGTCTTAGCTCTGTGTACTTTCATGGGAAAATTAACCAAATGGGACCACATAGGGAGTTAAACTACAAGAAGTCCCTTCTGTCTATTGGCTAATTCTTTACGTGTTCAATTTGGATTCTCAACAGGCCTGCCAAGATTTCTTAAGGCCTGGACGAATGGTCTAATATCATGAGCTCATTCATAGACCCAAGAATTAAAGACATAATAGTAGCAAATAATCTTGGAAATTTTCCCATTGTGTACCAGCCTACCAAATGTAAACTTGAGTCCGTTTGTAGATCTTGAGCTCTTTAGCCATCACGCTCACTCCAGATAATGAGAATTAAAGAATCACATCAAACATTGGCAAGCATGCAAAGATTCAAAACCAAATGCTTCTTCCTAGTTTACCTTGTTTAAAAAGATGACACAAACTACTCCCCCAAACTAGTGACTGCCTATGTTGGTAAACATTCTGGTACTGGTGGCCTCTGGTGTTTCTTGTTTCTAGTCATACTGGTCTTTTGAGCAAGGGTCACTCTTACTCCCAAGAGGAAAGTCAACATGACTCACTGCCAGAAACTGAAAGTACACCATGTCCACACGAGCAGTGCTGCCACTGCACAACCGCAAAACCACATCAGAATCAGTCAGCTGCTCAGGAAGGAGAAGAGGCAGTGGACTGAGCAAACGCATCCCGCAGTCCAGACAGCCCGGCTTCGGAAGTACCCCCAGCCTCTTTTGCTAAGCAGAGACTCGGCTCAGAGGACAAACGCCAGCAGCAAGAGCACACAGGGTCCTTGACCTCTGGTTACTGAACACAAGGAAACAAGGGTCCTCCCAAGGCCCTGCTGTGACGCAGTGGGGTTTGACTTCATTGTCCTGGCCCTCTCCTTTGCACTATCTTCCCCTCGTTTCCATCCTCTCTCTAAACATCGAGTGCCCTCCTGCTACACTTCGTGTTAGGTGCTTTGGGGAAGGGTTCAAGGAAGTGGGTTTTTGCTCTGGATTGGATGCTGTCAGGATTCTGATTGGGTATTTTAATAATTCTTACCTAGAAGGTATGAAGAACAAAACAAGTCTAAAGCTTTAATTGGCAAAGCGGCATCAATCACTCACTTTTAGACAATGCTCTTGGTTTTCATCTGCGCTCAGACATAATCATGGAATGATTTTTTTTTCTTGCCCCATATGGTCACAAAGTGGCCTTGTCAGATGTTGGCGTTCTGTGAAATTGTTTCTATTCCACAGGAGAACACCAAGGCCTGGCCACGAGTGCAGGGCCAGCCCCAGCAACACCAAGGTCCGGCTGTCAGAGCCAGGCCACCCCTGTCTGTCAGGGGCTGCTTTGCTTTAAATCTCGATCCTGCAGTACAGACTCTTACCTTTCTCTCCCACCTTTGGCTTACATTGTTTTTGTTCTCCATTCCCTCCCTGGAACAATTCACTCTTCCAAGTGGCATAAACTAATTAGAAGAATTAATCTCGTCTAATAAAAGTTGATGTTCTATCCCTAAGAGGTTGGAGGGGTGTCGTATACCTGCATTATAATACTGGCCTTTTAGAGGCAAGAGCTGCTCGCAGATAAACCATCATAATGAAACCTGGATAAACTGTGGAAGATAACACATGCAGAACTTTTCCAATTAAACCGTAGAGCCAAGCGGCTCCTCTGCCAGCATAAAAAGCTAAACTTGCATTTCACGGCTACAGCTGAACTTCCAGGTAACCAACTTCTTGAGTCTCATTCGTGTTACCCCACTGCTGACTTCTCCAGGCTATGGGGCTGGTTTTCTGCCCACAGCTCTGGGAGTCTCTCCCTCCACGCACAATCTCCCCTCCTCTGGCTGACGGTCTCCTCATTTTGCTAGTTTTTATATGGAGGTGCTGTTACTGAACTCGTACTGGAGCTTGACTTGCCAGCCCTCGGGAGCTGCTTTCAGAAAGATAACGAGCATTCTGAACAAGCCACCCTTTCCACTGCCCTGGGGACTGATTATGAGGCCTTGTGACTTCCCTCACAGTACTCTGCTGCTGCCACCTGGTGAAAATTCATAGCCAAACAGGACACTGGAGTAGCCATTGACTTTAAACTTCTGCACACCCGCACACTGACCCTGGGGACACAGACGCCCACAGATGTCAGCCCACAAACTGCCCGTGAGCATCCCGTGTTCTCCGAAGAGGCCCGGCCACGGGCATTCCCAGGACAAACCCTCACCCACTCTCCCCTCTGCTGCCTCTCCTACGCTCTAGCACCACAGGAGGCAACAGCTGACCCACAAGAATCCAATTCTTTGTTAGGAGTCTTTACTGAGACTAGAAAGGAAACAAAAATAAAAAGGGTCTGGACCTGTGAAGGGACCACAGTCAGCCTGCGGGGTAAGGGAGCTGGAATTCTTGAGGATATCTTGCTGATTCGTCGTAGTTTTGTCTATGGTTGGTCTTAAGAAATAAATGAAATGTCAACATTCATGCCAAAGAGACAAGAAATAAATACTACATGTTTACCTTCTGCTTATGTTAAGCCAAACATTTCATTTAATCTTCAAAATAGCTCTAAGACACACATATATTTTTATATATATATTTATGTGTGCAGATCTATGGGGTACAATGTGATGTTTTAATCTATGTATATGTTGTAGACAGAGTTAATCAAGCTAATTAACATATCCATCACCTCGCTAACTTAACATTTTTGTGGTGAGAACTCTAAAAATGGATTCTTTTAGCAATTATATAATATACATTATTATTAACTGTGGTCACTATGAAGTAGAATAGATCACTAAAACTTATTCTTCCAGTCTAACTAGAATACTGTACCCTTTGATCAACATCTTCCCTTTCCATCACTCCCTGAGATAATATATATTAATATCCCCACTTCCCAGATGGGGAAACTAAGGCACATGGCGGCCAAGCCACCCCACTGGTTAGGAGAAGGTTGAGGTTGAACCTCACTGAGCAACGTCCTCTTAACTTCTACACTTTTCTGACTCCTATTACGTTACCTGGAGAACTGAGCACGGAAGAAAAGAGAAAGGGAAGGAGAGAAACATCCTGTCTCCTTCCTGAGCCCGCACCCTGTGTCTCTCTGTAACTCCGTTTCTCAGGTACCTGCCTGCCCTGGGACCAGACTCCCAGCTTCTGTGGCCTCACAGAACATGGAACACCACTCATCCTTTCCCTCTGATCTCGATGGCTGTAACAAGCATGAGAAACACAAAATCCAAATTCACCTCCAGTTCTATTAAAAAAATAAGAATTATTAAAATCTGTGTGTAGATATGTAAGTAGAATAATAATACTGTAAATGTAACCTGAAATCTTGAAGAATCTTTTAAATAGATTGAAAAAGACTAATTTTTAAGGCTGGGCATAGTGGCTCACGCCTATAATCCTAGCACTCTGGGAGGCAGAGGTGGGAGGATCACTTGAGCTCAGGGATTCGAGATCAGCCGGAGCAAGAGCGAGACCCCGTCTCTACTAAAAACAGAAAAAATTACCTGTGTTTGTTGGCACAGGCCGGTAGTCCCAGCTACTCAGGAGGCTGAGGCAGGAGGATCGCTTGAGCCCAGGAGTTTGAGGTTGCTGTGAGTTAGGGTGACACCACAGTACTCTAGCCCAGGCGACATAGTGAGACTCTTGTTTAAAAAAAAAAAAAAACAATAATTTTTAAAACCAAAGTAAAAACTGAATGAATTTCTGTGCACTAATTGAACCTTCCAGGTCATGGCTGATGTATTTGAGACGTAAGGACTTCAGGAGTAGAATGCTTGCACCCCGGCCACCTGCCCCGACTGGCCTGGGGTCTCCTTCCAGCAGCTGAGAAGCTTGGCAGCAAGAAGGGCTGGGAGGTGTCACTGTCTCAGGGGAAGCTTTGCACATACGGGAAGAGAATGAGGCAAGTTGGTGAAAGGAGGAACTCCCTCGAAGAACACACTTAGGTCTGGATCTCCGCCACGGCAGAGACCAGGAAAGGAACTCACAGATGACTCTGGAGTAGAGGTCACGGCTCATGGCTACAGACGTGTTTTGTTTGGCTCACTCGTTGCTTTCTAAGCTATGAATCAGTGCCAGCATTTCAAAATCAGGAAATTTTACATAGGTTTATATTTTCGACTTCTCTTGAGAAACTGGAAGAACCGTAATAGTAACACTGGGCCCATGTCCCCACACGGGAACAAGCTGAGTCCATCCAGGCCCTTCAGGAGGGCAGTGTCTGGCATGGTGCCCACCTGGCCTGTGGCAGTCACTCAGCTTTCCTCTGGGAACCTAGAAGCAATTGCGTCTTTGGCTTCTGATCCAGCAGTGGCTGCTCAGGGTCCCGGAGCAGACGGGTCCGGCAGCAAAGGACAGTGACCTGCAGCCGACATCAGCCCGCCCACCCCGCTCTCAGCCCTCTGACAGGCACGTGACCACAGAAATAGAGACACAAATCTGGGACTGTGGCCTTCGCCCTAGTTAAGAACTCCCCTAAGTTGACCCAAACTTAGCTTCTCAACATAATTTCCCATTATTTCCTTCATATATCCTACAGTGCAGACACACCTGTGAGAATATTTACTGTTCCCTAAATATTCTTCTCAGATTTGAACCCTCTGTTTGGAGTGTCTCCTCTGCCTCCAGCGCCCCATCTCTACCTGCCCGACCCGCACCCGTCTTTCAGGGTCTATCTCAAAACCTTCTTCAATTCCTGTAGTCAGAAGTATCCCTCCCTCCTGTCTTACCATAGCATCAGTTTGCATACCTATTGTAGGATTACCACAGTCTGACTTATATTAACTTAAGAATTGCTGAAAATCAGAAATTGCCTCTTATTTATCTTTGGACCCAATTCCCTTCCCCACTTACACCCCTCTGAGTTCCTAATAAAATACCTTGCCTATAGTATTAATAGATTTTAGTAAGTGTTGAATGTATTTTTAACAGTGGGCATTGGCTTCTACTGCCATCTACTGACCATAAAGTAGAATTATGCCCAAAAACTGTCCAGTCGGTAAGAACCACAAACATCCCAAACCCATCCATCCATTCATTTTCTTTCTTTCCTTTATTTTTCTTTCTTTCCCTTATTTTCCTTCCTTCCTTTTTCTCCTTTTATTTTTTATGTTCTTCTTTTTTCCTTCTTTCATTTATTCATTAATCACTTACTCGACACATAATTTTTGATCATCTCCTAGGTGACAGACACTGAGAATCAACACAAATGCGCATAGAGACAGAGAACTCCCACCGCGGGCCGAGGTGCAGCGAGCCCACTGTAATTTCTATCTCCCACTGACTACAAGTGAAAATTGTGGACAGAACACAAAATGCAACTACCTGAGAACTCTGAGAAGTTAGGAATGCAAGCTGATTGCGGAGAATCTAAACTTGAAGGAAAATCCATACACAGGTGAGTTTCCTTGGTATTTTTCCCCTTTTGTTTTCCTGCTTTGATCTATGGGTGGTTCCATTGTGGAACCAAGCAGCAGATGTAGGCAGAAAAGGCTCTGAGGGTAATATGGCATTTCTGGTCAGAAGACCCAGAAAAGAGCTCACTCTGAAAAGAGGACTGGGAAAAATGGGAATGATAGGGAATTACCATTGGTTTTTCCTATTTTTCTTCCGGTTCTACAGCAAGGGCAGCCTCAGTCACGAACCTGCAATGTTGTGGCACCAGTGAGTTCAGCATCTGAAGTCCTGAGAGAAAGCACAAATTTCTGGCCGGAAGAACCAGAAAAGGAGAACCCTGTGGTACAGAAAGCATGGAGGAATCGCTTTTCTTTTTTTACTTCTTTCTTCCATCACTTTTCCTGAAGGTGGCCCTAGTTATAAAGAATTATGGGTGCTATGGTCACTAGAACTTCAAGTTAAGCTTTATCTTTAGAGTCACATAGCTAGAAAAAGGAGCCCCTGGAAGCCAGAGAATTTGGGAAAAATTACTGAGGAGAAAACAACAGATCTCCTAATACTGCGAATAAATCAACATGTACTGGGGTCATCTCTGGGTGGCCCATACATTGGACATACGCAAAGCAGCATAGCGAAGGCCTTGAAACCTTAACCAACATTGGAACCGCCATCTAGAGAAGGTGAAATAAAACTTGCAGTCTCAACCTAACAGGATCGAATACCTGCAAAAATAAAATAATAACAACAAAAATCAACATTCTTCAGAGCATTTCAGCAGTATACTATTCAAAGTGTCTAGATAAAAATCCAAGATTACTTGACCACTCAGAAGTGGCCAGAAAAATCAAGAGAAAACGTGATCAACAGATGTCAATCTTGAGATGACCTAGATATGGAAATCAGAGAAAGATTTTAGAAGAGCTATTATAACCATGTTTCTAGGAGTAATCACTCTCGAAATGAATGTAAAGATAGAAGCTCTCAGTAGAGAAATAGGAGCTACAAATAGAGAACCAAATGAAACTTTTAGAACTGAAAAATATGATATCTGAAATACAAATTCACTGAACAAACTCAAGGGAGGTGGCAGAGGAAGGAGTCAGCAAACAAGAGTAGATCAATAAAAATTGTTCAGTCTGCAGAACACAGAGGAAAAATATTGAAAAAAATAAACAGAGCCCTAGGGACCTAGAGGAAAATATCAAAAGATCTAATATTTGTGTCATTGGAATTTCAGAAAAAGATTGGCACAGAAAAACTATTTGAAGAAATAATGGCTAAAATATATAAATTATAAAAAGAAAAATATGATGAGAGTAAAAGTATAAAGTTTTTGTATGTAATTGAAATTAAGTGATTATCAGCTTAAAATAGACTGTTATAACTTTAAGATGTTCTATGTAAGCCTCATGGTAACCACAAAGCAAAACCTATATTAGACACACAGAAGATAAAGAGAAAAAAATCAAAGCATATTACTACAAAAAAAATCATCAAATCACAAAGGAAGATTCAAAATAGCCAGAAAACAATTAACAAAATGGGAGCAGTAAGTCCTTAACTATCAATAATTACCTTGACTATCAATGGATTAAATTCTCTAACCAAAAGACAGTGAGTGGCTGAATGGATTAAAAATTAAAAAAGAAAGACTCAACTATACACTGTTATAAGGTATTCATTTCAGCTTTAAGGACACAGACTGAAAGTGAAGATACGGAAAAAAATGTTCCATGCAAATGGAAACCAAAAGAGAATGTAGGTGGCTATAATTGTATCAGACAAAATAGACTTTAAGTCAAAATCATAAGAAGAGAAAAAAGAAGGTAATTTTATAATGATGAAGGGATCAATACATCAAGAAGATATAATAATGATAAATATATATGCAGCCAACATCGGATTCCCGAAATATGTAAAACAAATATTAATAGATCAGAAGGGAAAGATAGTCAGGAATGCAGTAATCATGGATAACTTTAATACTCAACTTTCAACAATGGATACATCATTCACACAAACAATCAATAGGAAACATTGGATTTAAACTACACTTTAAACAAAATGTAACTAACACACATATACAAAACATTCCATCCAGCATAAGTGTATGTACATTCTTCTCAAGTGCACATGGAACATTCTCCAGGATAGATAATATATTAGACCACAAAAATACTTTAAATATTTAAGAAGATTGAAATTATATCAAGTATCTTTCCTGACCACAATTTCTATAAAAATTGAAATTAATAACAGGAGGAAAACTGGAAAATTCACAGCCTGAAGAAATTAAACAACAGTATCCTGAACAATCATTGGGTCAAAGAAGAAATCAAAAGGAAAATTTAAATACATCTTGAAATAAACAAAAATGAAAACAAAACATATCAAAACTTATGGGAGGCAGCAAAAGCAGTTCTAAGAGGGATGTTTATAGCAATAAACACCTACGTTAAAAAAGAAGAAAGAACTCAAGCAACCTAATATTACACCTTAAGGAGCTAGAAAAAGAAAAAACTAAAGCCAACATTGGTAGAAGAAAGGAAATAACAAAGATCAGAGCAGAAATAAATGAAATAGAGGCTAGAAAAACAATAAAAAAGATCAATGAAACTAAGAGTTAGTTTTTTTGAAAAGACAAACAAAATTGACATTTAGCTAGAGCAAAAAAAAGAGACAGAGAAGACTCAAATTAATAAAACCAGAAATGAAAGAGAAGATACAACTGATACCATAGAAATACAAAAAGATCATAAAAGACTACTGTGAACAATTATACACCAACAAACTGAATAACCTAGAAGAAATTAATAAATTTCTAAAAACATACAACCTATCAATTCTGAATCCTGAAGAAATAGAAAATTTGAACAGACCAATAGCTAGTAATGATATTGAATCTGTAACCAAAAATCTTTCATCAAAGGAAAGCCCAGTACCTGATGGATTCCTGGTGAATTCTATCAAACATTTAAGGAAGAATTAATACCAATCCTTCTCCAGCTCTCTCCAAAGACTGAGGAGGAGGGAACACTTCCAAACTCATTTTATGAGGCCAGCATGACCCTAATACCAAAGCCAAACAAAGACACTGTGAGAAGAGAAAATTATAGGCCAATATCCCCAACAGATGCAAAAATAGATGCAAAATTTCTCTAACAAAATAGTTACAAGTCAAATAACTTTGGGTGTTATGGAAATTTGAACAATATTTATTCTACCGATCCATGAACATAGGATATCTTTCCATATATATATATATATATATATATGTATATACAAAATCTAAAAAAGTTGAACTGGTAGAAACAAGGAGTAGAAGAGTGGTTACCAGGCGTCATGGAGGGTGGGAAAAATGAGGAGATGCTGATCAAAGTGTACAAACTTGCAGTTTTAAGACGAATCAGTTCCAGAGACCTAATGTACAGCACAGTGACTATAGTAAATATTAATAAGATATTGTATATTTGAAATTTGTTTGAAAGAGTTATCTTAAATATCCTCATTACATACACATAAAAGATGACTATGTGAGGTGGTGAGGTGACGGATATGTTAATTAACTTGATTGTGCAAATCATGTCACGATGTATACATATATAAAACATCACACTGTATACCTTGAATATATACAATTTTTATTTGTCGATTATACCTCAATAAAGCTGGGGGGAGAGAAATAATCATTGGAAATTTCCCAAACTCTGTAAGAGAAATAAACTTACAAAAATCAAGAGGTTCAGAAAATTCCAAATGGGATAAATTCAAAGAAGACTATATCCAGATACATCATAATGAATTTGCAGAAAATCAAAAATAAATAAAAAATACTGAAAGCAGCCAGAGAAAATAACATATTACATCCAGAGGCAAATGATTCCATTGACTGTGAATTTCTCATCAGTAACCATGGAACCCAGAAGACAGTGGAACGATATCTTTAAAGTGCTGTAATAAAGTAGCTGTCAACCCAGAATTCTACATTTAGCAAAATATCCACCAGAAATTATGGTGAAATAAAGATATTTTTTGATGAAGAAAAGCTAAGACAATTCATATTCAGCAAAATTGGTCTAAAGAACAATGCTAAAGGAAGTTCTTCAGGCTAAATAAAAACGATACAAGGAGAAGACTTAGAACTTGACCAAGCAATGATATAACACAGTTAAATGAATTCATAGTATATATCGTATATTTAAATAGAAACAGTTTCTCTGTTGCTCAAGCTGGAACTCCTGAACCCAAGCAATCCTCCTGTCTCAGCCTCCTGAGTAGCTGGGATTACAGTCACAAGCTACTGTGTCTGGCTAATTTTTTTTTAAGAGATGGGATCTCACTATGTTGCCCAGTTAGATCATGAACTCCTGGCCTCAAGTGATCCTCCCGCCTTGGCCTCCCAAAGTGCCGCGATTATGGGTATGAGCCACCACATCTGACAGAAAATATTTTAAACTACCTAAATGTTAAAATAGAACATATCAAAAATTGGGGGATGAAATTAAAGAAGTGCTTGTAGGAAAAGTTATAGCACTAAGTGTTTATGTTAGACAAGAAGAAAGCCTTGAAGTTTATATGCTAAGCTTATATCTTAAGAAACTAGGAAAATAAGAGCAAATTAAACACAAAGTAAACAGGAGGAAGAAAAAAATAAATTTAAGAGTATAAATCATTAAATTAAAAACACAAAAATAGAGAAAATTTATGAAATAAACTTTCTTGCTTTGTTTTCTCTCTTGAGCCATTGTGGTATCTGACCTTTGACCTTTAGCTTCTCGATGGTTTTACATTTGTGTTTACTGTGCTAATCCATGTGTAATACTGTTTTGAGTACTTCCTGGAGGGTAGGTCTTGATAAATTCCCTCAGTCTTTGCTTTTCTGAGAAGTTCTTTATTTTTCCTTTATATACAAAACTTAGTTTTGCAGGGTACAAGATTCTATGCTGGTCATTATTTTGTTTGAGAAGAGTGAGAATGGGGCCTCAGTCTCTTCTTGCTTGTACGGTCTCAGTTGAGAAGTCTGATGTTATTCTGATGGGTTTTCCTTTGCAGATTACCTGCTTCTTTCACCTTACAGCTCATAGGAGGGCCTCTTTCGTGGTTATTTTCATCATTCTGATGACACTCTGTGTCGTGGTGTCTTCCTGTTTGCAATGAATCTCCCAGAAGTCCTTTGAGCCTGTTGTACCTGGATATCTAGATTTTCAGCAAGGCCTGGGAAATTTTCCTCTATTATATCCTCAAATAGCTTATCCAACCCTTGTGTATTTTATTCTTCACCCTCAGGGATGCTTATGATTCTCACACTAGGCCTCTTCACATAATCCCACACTTCTTGTAGGCTTTGCTCTTTTATTTCTCTCCTCTATCTCTGTGACTGACTTATTTAATTGAAAGGTGTTATCTTCAATCCCTGAGATTCTTTCTTCTGTCTGATCTACCCTGTTCTTGAGGCTTTCCACTGTGTTTTATAATTCCTTGAATAAATTCCGCATTTCGAGAAGTTCAGTTTGGTTTTTCTTTAATATTTCAATTTCTTCAGTGAATTTTTCTTCCAAGTCCTGGATTTTTTTTATGGTTTCTTTGTGTTGGTTATCCATTTTTTCTTACATATCATTGAGTTTTCTTACAATCCATGTTCGAAATTCTTCTTCTGTCATTTTAGTATTCTGAATTTGGTTGACATCCTTTGCTAGAGAGCTGGTGTTCCCCTTTGGGGGTGTGCTTTCTGTTTGATTTTCATACTTTCAGAGTTCTTTTGCTGATTCCTTCCCATCTGGAT
>CAUYSK010040834.1:0-76992 GCA_963575035.1 Avahi laniger | reverse complement strand
CACAATAAGCAAAAGCCATATTGAGGACTGACGATTGCCCCTTAGCCGTGGTGTCAAGGAGACAATCGGGGGTGGTGGGGCAGAGAGCAAGCCGGGGAGTGCATGCTTTGCCAAAGGGTGCAGCCCGCCAGGAGGCGGAGGCTCTCAGCTTCACCCAAGTGTTCTCGTTCAAGAACTCTGGCTCAGTGTTGTCAAAGTGGCCAGTTTTAAAACAGAAGCTTGAAATGCAGATTTTAATTTTAAATCTCTTCATTTTTAAATGTCTCCAACTAATTCGTTTAAAAACAAAACAAACAAGCAGAAAAATAAGTGAAAATGTTGTCCGGGACAAATAGCACACGTGTGAAAGCACATCTGAGCCTGCGGGCCTCAGGATGCGACTTCGGCTGTTAGACAAGGCTGGCGTATAACCACCAACGGGGTCTGAGGAAAGTCAAGAGAATCGAAGAGGAAGTTGTTGGGAGGACTGGAAAATGTATCTGTAGCAATGGAGTCCAGAGCACTCAGCCGAGAGTACATTCCAGCTGGTGGCAAGTGGAATTCATTAACAGATGGAAATTTCTTCCTGTCAGTGAATAACAAATATTGCCCATGCTTCCTTGATTATGGTCCTTACATCTCCTTACATTTGCCAGTTGTCTTGATGTCCTCGTTTTGCACAGATTCAGTGGAGATTCATTCTAACCGAGTGGTAGTTGGGTTTGTTTTGGTATGTACATTTCCCAGAGAACTCTCACAGATAAAAGCTGAGTTGCCGTGGGGTGTGGTTACATTTGGGGATGTGGTGACAGGAAACTTGTCTGCCTCTCGAAACTGTCCCTGAGACCTACAGCTCCAGGGTCTAGCGCTGACACACAGTTTACTCCGGAGTTACTTCTCGAGTAAAGTTGTCAAGTTGTGAAATTGTGCCTCTTTGCAAAGCTGCCTTTAGGAAGGGTTCCTATTCTTCTCCATAGTTTGGAAAGTTTGTGCATTTTCTGTGGTATTCTCTCCTTCTCTCTCTCTCTCTCTCTTTTAATTTTCATGAATTTTTTTAAAGCTGATTTTTATTGTTATTTCCCTGTTAACAAGCACCACTGTGAAAACGTGAAGATTTTCTGTTGAGTTTGGATTTTTTTCCTGAGTGCAATGGGAAGCCACTGCAGGGCTTTAAGCAGGGAAGTGACATTACCTGATTTTTATTTTAAAAAGACCACTTTGGCTGCGGTGTCAGCGATGGTAGGAGGGCAAGAGCGGTGCAAGGACACCAGATAAGAGGTTATTGCAGGAGTCCAGGTGAAAGAGGATAATGGCTGGGATGGAACAGTAGTAGTGAACATGGAGGGAAGGAGACAGATTTAAGATATGTTTTGGACGGTTGATGGAATTTGCCGATGGATTGGATTGGGGCGATGGTGGTGGAAATAAAGGAACCAAGAATAAGCCCTATAATTTTGTTTGAGCAACTGGGTAAGAGTTCGGCCATGTTAGGTTGGCGATGCCCGTTCGAAATCCAAGTGGAGGGCTAAGTAGGCAAACAGGTATAAGAGTCTGAAGCCAAGTAAGGGATATGCCAGGGGTGGGGATGTAGATTATAGGCAATTGTTATTTAGTTTTTAAAACCAAGGGTGTAGATGGAATGATCTAAAGAATATTTAAATAAAGAGAAGGGGGCCTGGGCAAAACTGTGGGGATTCCAGTATTTAAAGGCAGAGCTGAGAATGAGCTGTCAAAGGACACTGCAAAGTTGTGACCAGAGCTGTCACAGCAAACTAAACCCCCAACTGTGGCTTAGAAAGATCTCTTGGTCTGCCCCCTGCCTGCCTCTCTTTTCTTACCATCCTTCCCTCCACCAACTACACTCCTCGCCATTTTTTAAATATGCCAAGTCTGTTTCTTCCTTGGGGGCTCTGTGCTAGCCTTAGAATGCTCTCCCTGCTCTCTCCTCTTCACAAGACGGGGCCCTTTCAGAGCCCAGTGTAAGACATCGCCTCCTAAAATGCAGCCTTCCTGACCACCCAATCTGAAGTAGTCATCCATTCCCTCTCTAGCCCATTTCCCCATTTTAAGTACCTATAGTAGAGCCCTGGGCCCATGTTTTAGAATTTGTGTTTGTCGCTCATTTCTCACTAGCCTGAGAGCTTCATGAGCACTGGGACCCTACCTGTCTCACTCAATGCTGTATCTGCACCTAAAGTAGCACCTGGCACACATTCAAACATATGTGAATGAATGAAAGAACAAATGAATTTAGTGGGAGGGAATTCCCTATTCCTGGAAGTTCTACACAAAAATTACAGACACTACTGGGTCTTTATCTGTCTACATATCAAAGACAAAAAACTTAGTTGTCTATTGAGATAGTAATTGTACGGCTTTCTATGAACAAAATGGAGACATAAATACAAATTCATACTGCTTTGAACGTTTTTTTTTTGTTTATTTGTTTTAAACATTATGTCTTATGGAAAAAAAAACATTTTATCTAGGGAAAAATGCAACAAAGAAAATCTTTGCAAACAGAAGCCTCTAAATAAAAGACCTGCTGTAGACTGCACGCACAGAACGAAAACACACGATGCGTTTGGCGGTGCCGGTGGTGAGTGGGTAGGCCGATGGTTGCAAGTTCTTTTGAAGGCCAAGACCTAAGTTCAGAAATCAGATCTCTTTCTTCCAGTGCAGACGCTTAGTCAGAGGCTGTGAACTGCCTTAGAGCGGGGAGAGACCATGAGGAACACTTGATTCAGCCTTCACTGAGGAGGCCGGAGAGGAGTGGTGACCTGCCTGACCTCCCAGTCTTTCGGGAGCCATCCTGGCCCAGAACGCAGGTCTCCTGAGCGAGTCCCAATCCAGAGCTCTCTCCATCAGGCCAGGCTCTCGTCCCAGCTCTGAACCTATTTATAAAAACTAGTCCTAAAGTCTTCCTCGTTTTTAGAATTGGTAATCCTGGCAATTAAATTCTGTCTAGAAATACTGTCCTGAACATAAGTTTTTATTTTTCATTTTTTAAATTACATGTACATGTTTTGGGGGTACATATAATTTGATACATTCATATACTCAAATCAGGGTATTTGGGATATTCATCACCTTAACTATTTATCTTTTCTTTACACTAGAAACATTCAAATTATTCTCTTCTAGCTATTTTGAAATGTACAATTGATTAATGTTAAGTAATCACCCTGCTGATCTATGGAACACCAGGTCTTATTTTTTCTATCTAAGTGTGTACCTGTATCCATTAATCAGCCTCTCCTGAAAATAACCAGCACACTATTTCTTACCTCTCTGTTGCCTTGCTATTCCTAAAGTTCTTCCTTAGTCTTTGCAGGCTTTTTCTTCTCTGTCACAGTAACTCGGGGCTCAGCACTGTACTTCTGTCTCCAAAGTATCCCTAAAGCTCTCATCTGATCCCATGGCTAACTGCTTACTAATTTATCTCCTGGCCTGACCTTACTGAATTTAGACTTGTATATCTAATACCTACTTAACACCACCACTTTGATGCTTATTGGGCATCTCACACTTGATGTGTCAAACAATGAATGTTTGTCTCTGTATCACACATATCCAAATTAGCACCTACCATAAATTTCTTCATCTTAATAAATTACAACAATAGCTCAAACCAAAAGCCTAGGATTCAGACCTAATTTCTTTCCTTTTCTCTCTCAAATACAATTCACCAACAGTCTTGTCATCTTTTTTGTTTTGGAATGCAGATGCATATAATTGAGCTAATCATAATGCTTGCTCTAGAACACACCACAAATGTTCCATGCATGATTTTTTTCTTCATTAGTGTATTTATTTTTTTAAAAAAGTAAAAAATATTTTAGATACAGGGTCTCACTATGCTGTCCAGGCTGGAGTGCAGGGGCTATTCATGGGTGCAATCATAGAACACTACAGTCTTAACTCCTGGACTCAAGCAATCCTCCCACTTCAGCCTCCCAAGTAGCTGGTACTACAGGCACATCCCACCACACTCAGCTCATGTATTTACTTTTTTGTTTGATTTTTAGAGATAGGGTCTTAGTCTGTTGCCAAAGCTGGAGTTCAGTGGCACAACCATAGCTCACTGCAACCTCAAACTTCTGAGCTCAAGTTATCCTCCTACCTTGGCCCACAGCCCTTCGTAGCTAGGACTACAGGTGCATACCACCACATTCGTCTAATTTTTTTTTACTTTTGGTAGAGATGGGGACTCACTTTGTTGCCCAGGCTGGTCTTGAACTCCTGACTTCAAGCGATCCTCCTGCTCTGGCCTCCCAAAGCGCCAGGATTACAGACGTGAGCCACCACACCCAGCCTGTATTTACTTTAAATGACCAATGAACATCTGTGAGCCCACCACCCAACCAGGGACAAGAACATGAACAATAAAATATTCATATATTTGCTTCACTCCTGTCTCTCTCCCTACCTTTCCCACACCCGGAAATAATCACTATCTTGAACTTTATTACTACCTTATGCTTTTTAAAAAATGATTTTCTCATATATATATGAATGCCTAAACAGCTGTTCAGTTTCAGTAGTTTTTGAACTTTATGGGAAAAGTATCATCACATGTAGTTTTTGGAGTTGCTATTTCACTCCATCTATGTTGTTACTGTGCTACGTGTAAATAGGTAGTGTTGATTTTGCTGTCCATTATGTGAACACACCACACCCTCCTATAGAAAGACATTTGGATTTATTCCAGAACATTCTTATACATGTGTTCTGGAGCATTTTGTGCAAGTATTTTTCTTGAGTATATACCAAAAAGTGAAATCACTGGACCATGGCTGGGTATACAAATATTCAAATTTTCAAATGGATTTTCATGGTAAGTATACCAATTAACACTCCCATCAGCAATGTGTGAGTGGTCCTATTGATTGAAATCTTCCCCAAAACTTAACTTTGTTGGGTTTCTTAATTTTTGCCAATTGAATGAATTTAAACATGTCATTGTGGTCTTGATTTGCGTTTTCCCGATTATTAACAGAGATGAAAACCTCTTAGTATGTTTATTGGCCCATACACACTTCCAATTTTGCGGAGGACCTGTTTCAGTCTTTTGCTCATTTTTCTGTAAGGTTGTTCTTTTCTTGGTGGTTTGTAGAATTTCTGCATATATTCTTTATACTAATCTATTATTAGTTTTAAGTGTTGCAAATATCTTCTCATAGTGTGTTAGTTTGGCTTTGTCTTTTGATGAACAGAAGTTCTAAATTGAGAATTTATAACACAGCACAACTTATTTTCTTTCATGCTTAGTTAACTTTTATGGTTTCTTTCTGCTTCCCATTTAAGCTCTTAAAGTAAACAGGAAGAGGAAGATGTTCACCTACATTTTCTAAATATATTTTATCTACATTTTTACCTATAAATTCATCTGTATTTTCCATCATAACTTCTAAAGTTTAAGGACATCTTTAAAAAGTTTTTTTGTGTACAGTATGAGGAAGAGATCTAATTTTCTATTTTCCCTTCTCTTTTTTCTTGGCTGCATTTAATAAATAGTTGTACCATTGAGCCTGTCAATATGAAATTTACACTCATGTGTGTATCTGCTTTGGAGCTCTCTATTCTGCTCGATGGACCATTTTCTCTATTCTTGCACTAACACCATATTCTCTTAAATACTCCAGCCTAATAAAAAGATCTTCTAGAAGGATAAGTTCCCCTCCTTTCTTTTCTCCAAAAATGCCTTGGTCATTCTTCATACTTTGCCACATAAATCCCTAAACCAGTCTGTCAATTCCAGGAGAAACGTTGGGACCTAGTTTAGAGATGCACTAAAGCTATATACAGATCAACTTGGAGAGAACTGATACTTTTTAAAATATTGCCTTTCTACTCATGAACATAATCACTCTAATCACTCTAATCCTCCTTAACATCTTTTAGCAAAGTTTTATAACTTTCTGTACACAAGTCTGGCACATACTTGCTTAGATTTATCACTAGGCACTTTAGAATTGTTTTTACAAAGGTTTGGTGTCTTTTTAAAAGTTCTATTTTCTAATTGTGGCTGGTGTATTGGAAGTACAATTCACAATTGTATATTGATTCTATATTTAAACACCTTACTAAACTCTAATAATTTGATGGAAGACTTTTTTGGATTTTCTATGTAGATAATCATATCATCTGCAAATAATGATAGTTTTACTCTCTCCTTTCCAATCATTATACTTTCATTTTTCTCATCTTACTGCACTAGATAACACTTCTGTTACGAGGCCATATAAAAAGTGAAGACAGTGATCACCCTGTCTCATTAAAGAGTGTGTGTCTAATATTTCTCCCCCTTAGGATGGTAGTATTATAGGATTTCTGTAAATTTCCTTATGAGGTTGAAAAGTATTCTTCCATTCATAGATTACTAAGAGTTGTTACTATTAATAGGTATTGATTTTATCAAATGTTTTTCTGCATCTATTGATCAGATGATTTTTCACTTTCATTCTACAAATGCAGTGAATGAGATTTATAAATTTTCTAATATACCATCTTTGCATTCCTAGGATAAATGCCTCTTGGCCAGTGTGTTAGATTCAGTTTGCTTTTGCATATACGTTAATGACTGGAATGGACCTATAATTTTTCTTTCTTGCATTGTCCCTATCTGATTTTACTATCAAGGTTATATTGGTGCTGATGTAGGAGATATCTTACTCTATTCTCCAAAAAATTTATATATTAGAATAATCAATACTTTAAAATTTGGTAAAACCATCTAAGCCTGGTTTTTTCTTTGTGGAAAAATTTTTTAACTTCTTTTAATAGTAAAAAATAGTACTGCTCAGGCTTCTGGTTTCTTCTTAATCGAAACTTTTTCTAGGATTTTTTCCATTTTGCCTAAATTTTCAAGTTTATTGGCATGTTGTCTATAATATTTTTATCTAATATCTGCAGCATCTGTGGTGACATAACCGTTTTCATTCCCAATATTGGTTATCTGTGCATTTTTTCCTCCATGATAAACTTGCCAGAAATTTTTGTCTATTTTGCTAATCTTTTCAAAGAGTCAACTAATAGCTTCGTAGTCTATTAATTTGTTTTCTATTTATTCCTGCTCTTGTCTCCTTCAACTTTACCTTTATTGCATTTTACTATGTACCTTCTTTAATTGGACACTTACCTCATTTTAAAAATTTAAGGACTTAAAAGTTATAAAATTTCCCTTAAGCATAACTTTCTTTGCATCCTGTAAGTTTTAATATTCATTATTCAGCCCTTAGAATTTTTAAATTTATTTCTATTATTTTCAATTTTTTTACTGTCTTCTTAGTGAATCCAATTTTTAGCATTATGTAGTGCCCATCTCAATCCCTATTTTTTTGTTTTGTTTTTATTTATTCAGCATTTATTTTATAGGGCATTTGGGATTTTTAAATTTACTCAGGATATTATGGGGGTACATTTTGGTTACATGAAATTTTGTCCCGCCTAAGCCAGGGCTACAAGTGTGTTCCTCCTCCATACAGTGTGTTCCGCTTTCATTAGTTGCGGGTTTACTCCTCACCCCGCACCCCAACTGGCACCCAGTATTACTACCATGTGAACCCCTTAGTGTTGGTTAGTACCAATGTGATGGCGAGTACCTGTGGTGCATGTTTTCCCATTCTTGTGATACCTCGCTTCAAAGGATGGACTCAATCTCTATCCAGGATAATCAAAGAGGTGCTAGATCAGCATTGTTTTTTGTAGTTGAGTAGTATTCCATGGTATACATATACATTTTATTAATCCACTCATGTATTGATGGGCACTTGGGTTGTTTCCACAACTTTGCGATTGTGAATTGTGCTGCTATAAACATTCGAGTGCAGATGTCTTTATTATAGAGTGTCTTTTTTTCCTTTGGATAGATGGCTAGTAGTGGGATTGCTGGATCAAATGGTATTTCTATTTTTAGCTCTTGGAGGTATCTCCATATTACTTTCCATAGCCTTTGTGCTAATTAATTTGCAGTCCCACCAGCAGTGTAAGGTGTTCCAATCTCTCCACACCCAGGCCAGCATTTGTTATTTTGGGATTTTTTGATAAGGGCCATTGTCATTGGAGTTAGGTGATATCTCATTGTAGTTTTTCGATTTGCATTTCCCTAATGATTAGAGATGTTGAGTACTTTTTTCTATGTTTGCTGGCCATTATTCTGTCTTCTTTTAGAGGTTACTTACAAGGGTGCTTGCCCCTGGGCGGCACAGGAATTTGTTCCATAGTAGCTTTCTTACATGCAAGATCCACATCTGCCCATCCTGTGGTGTGGCCTTAAATCCATTTCCAGTGAGTGATGCAGAGTTTTTACATTGCATCATTGCTTATTCACAGTGAAACAATCTTGCACACACAGTACCATCATCATGTGCTGTCATACAACCCACTTTTTTTTTTGGCAGTGAATTTGTTTATTGAGCATTAATGTTAACACTTCTAAATTATATATTCACTTATGAGTTTTCTTTGTCCTGTCCTGTCGATGGTCATAATGAAAACTATTGCACAGAACTCAAGCATGGAAATAACGATTTAAAAATATCTAAGTAATAAGTATGCTTTACATTTTAAAAATTAATCCAAACAAAATAATTTCAAGTACTTCACTGATTAGGAAGTCTTAAAATGTTATGGCATGTTTTATTTGAGATTTTTTTTTTATCTAATTGACACTGTACAAAGAGTTCAAATGGCCAGCAAAACTGCTGCCTTAAAATTGTTGATTTTAAGTAACAGACATAATTTGAATTCACATGAGAGCTTTCTAAAATGGCAATATTACAAGCATATGTTAATTATATTACAATTTTCCACTAGCTGGGGATTTTAGTATTACAATTAGCTAAAGGGTACTACTATGGGACAGCCAAAGTGTTTTAAAGCAGTCAAGGCTGGTCTAAGCAGGGCAAGAAAGTGCTGAGGCACCCAAGAAAGTGCTGGGTGCTTTTCCTGGGCCCAGTAGTTATATCGGTACTTGCTTAATCTACTTGTAACAATTTTGCTGATCACTCCAGGCTAGCAGTGCTTCTGTTATGTGGAGGAGAACCTGCATTTTTCCCTCCCTGTTATTTATGCTAAATGCTATGAAGGAAGAAATAGTGAGTTTCATGAGAGATTCTAACAGGAGGTATGACTACATGCATATTTTTTATATATATAATAACATGTACATATGTGTATTTCAGAATGTTTTCTCTGGGAAATGGATCTGAAAGATAAGTGCAGTTAGTCAGCTGCAATGTGAGGGAAATATTAATTCCAGGAATGAGTATTTTTTAGGAAGAGTTGAAAACTCAGTGTAAGTGGACCTTATTGAGCAATTAAAAAGTGGGCCGGAGATGAGGCTGGAAAAGGAAGAAGGAGCCAGATCATTTCATGAACTGAAAAACCAACCCTAAATCCAATGGGAAGAATTTTTTTTTTATTTATGCATATTATGGGGCTACAAATGTTTAGGTTACGTTGCCCTTCCCCTCCCCAGTCAGAGCTTTAAGCGTGTCCATCCCCCAGATGGTGCGCATCGCACTCACTGTGTATGTATGTACCCATCCCCTCCTCCCCCCTCCATCTGCCCAGTGCCCGATAATGTTATTCCTGTATGTGCACTTAAGTGTTGATCAGTGAAACCACTTTGCTGGTGAGCACATGTGGTGCTTATTTTTCCATTCTCGGGATACTTCACTCAATAGAATGGGTTCCAGCTCTATCCAGAAAAATACAAGAGGTGCTATATCACCATTGTTTCTTATAGCTGAATAGTACTCCATGGTATACATATACCACATTTTATTAATTGACTCAAGTATTGATGGCACTTGGGTTGTTTTCACATCTTTGCTATTGTGAATTGTGCCACTATAAACATTCAAGTGCAGATGTCTTTTTTATAGAATGTATTTCTGTATCTTAAATCCCTTTACTCCTATCTAGTTGTCTTGCCACCAATTCAGTCTAAGTTACCCTCATCTTTTCTCGCGGAACATGCTATAATCACCCAATTCTTGTCCCTTTCAATCCATTCTCTATAGAGTAATCAGAGTGGTCATTTTTTTTAATAAGTGAATTTTATTATATTAAATTCATATTTAAAATCCTTCCCATTGGGTTGCCCAATGGATTGAAAGACTGAATTGGTGGCAAGACAACTAGATAGGAGAAACGGATTTAAGATATAAAAATACATTCTTGAGTCAAAATTGACAATATTTGATGTGGGGGATAATGGAAAAAAATCAAAGATAAGTACCGTGTTTCTGACATGATAAAGAATGTCTCACGTTTCTGACATAATTGGGTAGAGTTGCCATTTATTGAAATGGGGAGAAAAAACTCAAGATGGGTGGATTTGGGGAGATCAAAAGATCAGTTTTGGACATGTTAAACTTGAGATGGTCATGAGACATCCATGAAGAGATGTCAAGCTGGTAGTTGGGTCTGTATCTTTCTCCCACACCTCCATTCTGAGCTCTAGACTGTGTATTGAATTTCTCACCATAGAGAAGGCAAAAACTGTGGGGGTAGACAAGCTCACCTAGAGAAGGAGTATGAAGTGGACCAGCACTGACCTATGATGATTCAAGTGTTAAGAAGTCAGTGAGAGGAGCTGAAGTCTACAAAGGAAACTCAAAGGAGAAGCTAGAGGAAAACCAGAAGAGCAGGAGAAAGATATGGTCAACTGTGTTACATGATATTCAAAATTCAAGTAAGAGGAAACAGTTCCCTAGAGATTAGAAACTTTGTACCAATTAAAATGCATACAAACACTTTACGTGATATTAGGAATGTCAAATGTAATTTGAGGTAGTCAATTAAAGTTATTTTTCATTTAAATGTATATCTTGGCACTCTTCAGGTAGGTAGATGACAACTTCACTTTTAGGAAAAAGTATGATGTTTGAAAATAATATATTTAACATAAATTTTCCCTAGTCAAAATTCCTAGAAACTAGCATATTGAGAAGAATAGAAAAATTACAATATTGCTCAATCCTTTTGTGATCTAAGATTGATGTTTTAATTGTACTACTAGTACTATCAATAATTTTCATTATAATCACTATTATTTCCACTACTAAAGTCTGACTACCTGCCTTGGGTCTTATGTGACAAAGCAACTTCTAGTGTGTTTTTACTGAGAGCTGATGATTTCTAAGGGTTTAAAAACTGTTAACTCTCCAGAGTTGTATAATTAAAGAAAAGATTTATATGAAAAAAAGGGATCGTTTCCCAAGCTTTAAATCAGAAATTACATGAAAGACCAGACAAAATTCGATTTCTTTAAGATATAGGACAAAGTTAAGCCAGCGTCTTAGTCTGTTTGTGCTGCTGTAACAGAATACCTCAGACTGGGTAATTTATAATCAACAGAAATTTATTTCTCAATGTCTGGAGGCTGTCCAAGATCAAGGCGCTGACATTTGGTGAGGGCCTTTTTACTGCATTCTCATATGGCAGAAGGTAGAAAGGCAAGAAGTGGAAGAGCAAACTAGCCAATTGCTGTGCAAGCCTCTTTTACAAGAGCTTAATCCCATTGAGAAAGGAGAAGCTCTCATAGCCTAATCACTTCCTAATATTGTCACACTGGCAACATCTGAATTTGGGAGGGGCACCTTCAAACCCTAACAGCCAGATAGCTTTTGCTTTCCCAGTAACACACATCATTACATGCTTTTTCCATTTATTATAAACTCTCTAAAGTCAAGACCTTATATATCTTGATCACTGTTTGCGTCTCCTGGTTGTGACATAAGAATCAGTCCTTAAAATATATTCACTGAATAAGTGAATGGATGGATGAATACATTAGTATTGCATAGCTTTCTTTCATATGCTACTTGTCATATTGTACATACACACATATATTGAAATATAAGTCAGTAATTTTTCATATTCACTTTAACCTTCAATTTTACAAGTAATGAGAATTTTGTATAATTTGTATAATGTTGCTTATATCATTAAATTGTTGGCATTGTATATTGATAGATTGCTTGACGATGGCTACTAAATAGAAAATGAACATAGCTACAAGGCAACTAGCAAATATCTTTTTATAATAACATCAACAATAGCCAACGTTTAGTATTGTTCAAGATTTTTTACATGTTTAATTCATATAATCCTGTCAACAATGTTTTCAGGTTGGTATTATTATTATCCCAAATTTGCAGTTGAGGAACATATCTAAAATCATGTAACTATTAAGTAACAGAGCTAGAATTCAAACCCAGACATTCTGGGTCCCCAAATTTAGCTCTTTGACATTATATTATACTGTTTTATAGCAGTCAGAATCAATCCTTTCAGTTAGAGAACATTTTTATTATCCATTTATTCTTATTATAGAATTAATGAAACAATAAGCAGTCAACTGTGGTGAAAAGATTCTTACTCAGAAATCATTAACAATTCTGTTTTCAGCTAAAGCTCTCTCAAATTGACAAAATATCTTATTCATTCTTGGGGCTCAACTTATTTCCTTCCTGAATCAAAATATGTTCTACCTAGAAAATGCAAAAGATTAGCTTTTGTTTCTTTCCAGCCATGAAGTCTACAACTTTGGGGAGATAAATATTTACCTCTAATGCAATCTGATTAAAGAGCAAATTGGAGAATCAAAGCCACAATTAGCCATATAGACACAACTGCTTAATTCAAAGAGCAGAGTAAATAAGTCGGAATGGAATGGGAAAAGAGTGTTTGATTTGATTATCCTCATTAGCACAGGATTGGCGCTCTCACCTTTTTGATCTGCAATGTCTCTGATTTCATTTCCTTAATAGTTTACTTCTGCAAGAAAAAAAATTGACAATTTATCATCTGCAAGATGAGGACAAACTTTTTTTTAGCAGAAATCTTGAATCATTTACATAGACTAAGTTCTTTTTAGCAATAACTTCCAAGTAAGTTTTATACTGTAAATTTAGCCTATTTTTTTAAAAAAATCAAAAAGAAAGTTTATAATATTTTGTAGTACTTCAGTGTGTTGCTTACCCTGTCGCTTTTTATTTTTAAATATAATTGATTGCTTTTAGCTGAGAACCCAGCTTCCTAAGACGTGTGAGATTTCATATTATACTTTTCTTAAACAAAATGTTATTCTTGAATTATTTTAATTTAAGAAGTATTTATTCAGCATTTCCTACCATCAGATAGTTTTTCAGACACTTGCAATACAGTGGTGAGGAAGACAAACAATATTTCTACCCTCATGGAGCTTAAAAACTAATGAAGTGATAAATACATAGTATATACATAAGATTAATAGTGGTAAGTACCATGACAGAAGTAAAATAGGATGATGTGACATAGAGTAACTTAGGGGCTGGGGAATGTGGGATATTTTGAATACAGCACCCAAGATAGTTTCTGTGCAGCTCAGATATGCCCAGGCAGTGCTTTGTGTATGGGAGGTAGGCTTGCTAGGGGAAGGCAAAATTACATGGATGAGTTTGTTTCGTTATTCATAGCTCACCGTTTTGAACTGCATGAAGTACAAATACTGCTGTTAATATTTTAGGACAACATCAAAAAAATGTGGTTCTTCCAGGGAAATACTCTGTGTGGCATGAGTGCTAATTTTTTTTATGGTGAAGCACTGACATTTCTTAATTACTCTCTTCATGAGTAATCATGTATAGCGATTACTGAAGGCTCAGCAGAGCATTGTTCTTCCAAAGCCTTGGAGAACAATAATGCTGACAGTTCAGGGCTTCAGTGTCCAACACACTTTTCCTCTCTGTTCATTACTCCAGCTAATTACTCTGGCCAGGGGTTATTGTGTAGCTTCTCTCCCTTCCCATAACCTCCACAGCCCTCTCTGTCAGTGAAATTTACAGTAATAGCATCATATTCTCTTGCTGCCATGCCTTTCTACTAGTAATTTAAAGGTACCACCTCCTTTTATTACATCCAGCTACTGAATCACCTAACCAATGGGTGATATCCATGCTCTAGGCTGATGGTAATATCATTATACAAGGCCACTTGTTCTGAAAAATAGGGTACCTGTTTTCCCAGAAATTCTGACTTTTATAATGAAATAGAAAACAGTTTTTTCAAATGTCAATTTTCTATGCTGAAGGAGACATTTTGCATATATGTCTACATAATGCCAAAGTATTTAGTTAATTCATTTTTTAAAAAAGTTACCAAAATTGTTTGACATCATGGAGTTAAAACAATGATACAGTGATTGAATTTGTTTTTATCTATTTTATTACCAGTTGGGTTAACACAATAAATAGTCTCAAAATTGGATAACAGGATGGGTGCGGTGGCTCACACCTGTAATCCTAGCACTCTGGGAGGCCGCCGAGGCGGGTGGATCCCTCAAGGTCAGGAGTTCTAGACCAGCCTGAGCAAGAGTGAGACCCCATCTCTACCAAAAAATAGAAAGAAATTATCTGGACAACTAAAAATATGTGTATATAGGAAAAAATTAGCTGGACATGGTGGCGCATGCCTGTAGTCCCAGCTACTTGGGAGGCTGAGGCAGTAGGATCGCTTGAGCCCAGGAGTTTGAGGTTGCTGTGAGCTAGGCTGACGCCACAGCACTCACTTTAGCCCAGACAACAAAGCAAGACTCTGTCTCAAAAAAAAAAAAAAAAAAATTGGATAACATATAACATAAAACTCTACCATTTTTTAAATAGAAAAATAAAGCTTCTTCAAATACATTTTGAAGAAAAATAAATTGATTATTTTGGGAATATATTCTTTGATGATGCTGTTAAATTCTATGCAAAAACACTCTGAACCAAACCTATTCATCAACCTAAATAAAACAAAAAGTTGCTTTTTTCTTGAAAATATTTTAATATAAATTTTATTGAGCAATTACATTGCAGTGAACGCTTGACCTATTTTAACCTATTTAACCTTCACCACAACTCTGTGATTTGGGTGCTAACATCATCCACTTTTTTCACAGGAGGAAAATTGAGGCATGGAGAGATTGTGTAGCTTGCACAGGGCCACACATGGTAATAGTAAATGGCAGAGATGAGATTTGCCCCCAAATCTGTTTAAAATCAGAGCCAAGGCTGGTAACCTACACACATCACCTGTTACATATCAGAAGCAAAACTGCTCTGAGATATAATATATAGACCTTTTTATTTGTTGAATAGAAAACTGTCATATCTTACATATTTTACAACTGTCACTTCCATTCTGATTGAGGTTATATTTGGGCCTAAGTTACTCCACAAATGAGGATATTCCCAGTGACTTTTTAAGTTTTAAATGTATTAGAATCAATTTACAATGAGATCACTAAAAAGAATGCCTTAGGGAAAATTCTTCTATGCTATTGAGAACAAAAAAGTGGTTAAATTAATATTTAATTTTGTTTCTCATTTATTAATGGCATTCATTAACTGTCTTTTTTACACCTGGGAATGAAAAGGTATCAAGCAACATTAATAAAGGAAAAAAAGCAAAGTGCTCTTTTTGAATCCACAGTTATCAGCAGATACAAAGTTCCAAGACAGATAAAGTAATTTTTGCTAATAGCTGTAAATTTTAATAATTATTAGTGTGCCTAGTTAAAATACCTTGTTATAGATAAAACTATAGAGTCAACTTCTTGTGTATGAATACATTTACATATTGATACAGAAAAACACCACTATATGAATGCATTGAATTCCAAATATTCATTTATAAACCAGTTGGAAATCAAAATACATTTTCTTATGAAAAATAAAATTATAAATGCTTAGGTTCCTAAACCAATCCACAAATCTCTGATGATTTATTATCATTAAGGAATATTTATGTAATACCTATTATTTATAGGACTTTCCTGAGTTTGGGGTGGGAGGTGTTCCAGGATATTCATGATAAAGCCCAATTACCTTAAAGAATTTGCAATCTGAATTAGGGGATAACACATACATATAAGATGATATATAATAAAAAGAGAAAATTGACGATGTGGCCTATGTAGGACTTGAGAGAACAAAATGATCCCTGAGAATTAGTGTTATCTGGAAAGTCTCGTTTGAAGAGACAGAACTTGACTTGTGTCAGAAGGAGGAAGTGGAAACACTGAGAAACGGATTTCAGTAGGGTGACTTATTAGAGTAAGAAGCCTCTCCTGCTGGCCCACGGTTTTCCTATGGAAAAAGGGTGAGTGAGCAAGGACAATGAGAGGTAAGAAGTGCAGGATCTTGGAAACCAGACCAATAAATTTGGTTTTTATGTTTGCATTATGTATACCTTTCTGTGTTGTCCTGCCATCCTGTAGCAGAAACAGATTATGGGATATTTTACAAAATCAATTAAGAGTTGAAAAACTAAGACACGAAAAGAAGGAAGATGAAGACGGACATCAGAAAGAGAACCAGCAACTGGAGTACCACAGAGCGTCACATCAATCTCTCATTGCTCCTCATTTCTTTATCTCTTTGCATAATGATCCCTCCAATACTCTGTCCCATGTAGAAAAGACAGGTGCTGACTGCTACTGATTTTACATTTTAGCTTCAGACTGTGTTCTCTCTCAGTTAAGATTTTAAAATATTTAAAAACTCTGTTGGTTTGAGTAAGTTATGATACCCACTACTGGACCGATCAACTTGTCCAGGTGTTGACAATATATGTTGAAATAAGGGAGCTCTTCCTAGGTATTGGGTCAACTTGATAGATAATATTTAAGTCTTCTATATCCATACATATTTCTTTTCTACTTTTTCTATCAATTATTAAGAGATGTTAAAATTTTCAATTATAATTGCAAATTTGTTTCCTTTTTTCTGTCCTTTCAGTTCCTTTTTTAAAATTTATTTTTTATTTCAAAATATTAAGGGGGTACAAATGTTTTTGGTTATGTGGATCACTTTTGTAATATTTGAGTTGCAGCTATACGTGTGCCCATCACCCAAATGGTGTTCATTGTACCCATTATGTAGGTTTTTGCCCTTCCCCTCATCCCCGTCCCACCTGCTTGATTTCCACGGAGTTTTACTTCCCTCTGTGCACATGTGTGCTCATCGGTAGTTCCAATTTAATAATGACTACATGTGGTGTTTGTTTTTCTAATCTAGAGATACTTCACTTAGGAGAATGGTCTCCAGTTCCATCCAAATTGTTGCAAAAGGCATTAATTCATCCATATATCATATTTTATTAATCCACTCACGAATTGATGGGCACTTGGGTTGAGTTCACATCTTTGTAATTGTGAATTGTGCTGCAATAAACATTCAAGTGCAGATGTCTTTTTGATAGAAAGATTTCTTCTCCTTTGGGTAAATACCCAGTAGTGGAATTGCTGGATCAAATGGTAGGTCTACTTTTAGTTCTTTGAGGAATCACCATACTGTTTTCGTAGAGGTTGTACTAATTTATAGTTCCACCAACAGTGTACAAGCATTGCTTTCTCTCTGAATCTATACCAGCATCTATTGTTTTTTGACTTTAAAAAAAAGCCATTCTAACTGGGGCAAGAGGATATCTCATTATGGCATTTCCCTGATGAATAACGACATTGAGCATTTTTCATATGTTTAGTGACCATTTGTTTATCTTCTTTTGAAAAGCTTCTGTTCATGTTTTTTGCCCACTTTTTAATGGAGTTGTTTGTTTTTTCCTTGCTTATTTGCTTGAGTTCTTTGTATTATAGATTCTGGTTATTAGACCTTTATTAAATGTTTCGCCTGTGAATATTTTCTCCCATTCTGTAGGTTGTCTATTTGCTCTGTTGATTGTTTCCTTAGCTGTGTGGAAGCTTTTTAGTTTAATCAAATCTCATTTATTTATTTTTGTTGTTGTTTTGATTGCCATTGAGATCTTAGTCATAAATTCGTTGCCTAGACCCATATCTAGAAGAGTTTTTCCTACATTTTCCTCTAGAATTCTTATGGTTTCATGCCATTTAAGTCTTTTATCCATGTTGAATTAATTTTTGTGAGTGGTGAGAGATAGGGGTCCTATTTCATTCTTCTGCATGTGGCTATCCAATTTTCCCAGAACTGTTTATTGAATAGGGCTTCTTTTCCCCAATGTATATTGTTGTCTTCTTTGTCAAAGATCAGTTGGCTGTAGATAGGGGGTTTTATATCTGGGTTCACTGTTTTGTTCCATTGGTCTATGTCTCGATTTTTGTATCAATACCATTCTGTTTTGGTTTCTACAGCATTGTAGTGTAGTTTGAAGTATGGTAGTGTGGTGCCTCCAGATTTGTTCTTTTTGCTTAAGATTGCTTTGGCTACTCAGGCTTTTTCTGGTTCCAAATGAAGTGTAGAATTATTTTTTCTAGGTCTGTGAAGTAGTTCTACTGGGTTTTGCTTTAAATATTTTAAAGCTCTGTTTCTAGTTACATAAATATTTAAGATTGTTATATTCTTTCAAAGAATTGACCCTTTTAACATTATGAAATTATCTTCTTTATTCATGATAATATTTTTTACTCTGAAATCTACTCCATCTTATGTTAATATAGTCATTATATTATCTTTTATTATTGTTAGCGAGTTATAACTTTTTCCATCTTTTTATTTTAAATTATTTGTGTCTTTATGAAATTGGGTTTCCTGTCAGCAGAATATGTAACTGTTATCTAACCTAACAATCTCTGTCTTTTCATCCAGGTGTTTGGACCATCTAATATGATCTTTGATGTAATTGAGTTTAAATCTACCATCTTGCTATTTATTTTTTGTTTGCCTTATGTGATCTTTATTTCTTTTTGCTCTTTCTCTCTCTCTCTCTCTCTATCTCTTTTTTTTTCTTTTTGAGACAGGGTCTTGCTCTGTCACCCAGGCTAGAGCACAATGGCACAATCATAACTCACTGCAACCTCATACTCCTGGGCTCAAGCTATCCTCTAGCTCAGTCTCCCAAGTAGCTGGAACTACAGATGCGCATCACCACACCTAGATAACGTTTTTATTTTTTGTAGAAATGAGATCTTGCTCTGTTGCGCAGGCTGGTCTTGAACTCCTGGCCTCAAGCAATTCTCCCACCTTGACCTCCCAAAGTGCTAGGATTACAGGCATGAGCCACCATGCCTGCCCTCTATTGTTTTCTTTAATTATTATGACTCCATTTATCTCTTTTGTTGGCTCATTTGTTGCTTTATTTTAGTGGCATCTTTATGGTAATATATACCTTTAATTTATCACGGTCTACCTTCAAGTGATATTTTTTCATTTCACGCACAGTATTAGAACCCTACTTTCATTCCTCAATCCACCATTTTTACAATTGTTATACATTTTACTTTCACATATACTCCATAATACATTGTTACTATTTTTCTTTATATATTTGGTAGCCTTTTAAAGACATAAAAATAATAAGATAAGCATGTATATTCATGTAGTTACTATTCTCAGTATATTCATTTTTTTGTGCAGATCCATATTTCCAACTGATGGCATTTTCTACCTGCTTGAAGGAAGGGCTTCCTTTAACATTTTATGTGGAGTCTGCTAGGATAAAGAATTCTATGTTGACAGATAGTTTTTTTATTTCAGTACTTTAAAAATGTTAGTTTGTGATTTGTGTCTTTATTATTCATTTTAAGCAATTTAATGATGACATTGGAATAGTACAATTCATGCCCAATTCAGTTTGCTTTGGGCTCATTTGGATTCTTGAATCAGTGAATTTATGATTTTCTTCAAATCTGGGAAAAATTTGGCCATTATTTCTTTAAAATTTTTTCAGTCAACTTCCTTTAGTTCGTTCTCATTCAGAGCCTACACTTGCACCTGTATTTGGTTGCTTAATTTTTCCATCAATTCATGGATGTTTGCTCTGTTACATTTTTTGTCTTTATTCTTCATATTTTTATTTCAATGTTTTCAAAATCATTAATTTTTCATCTGTAATATTAATCTGCTTTTAATTCCATGTAATAGATTTTTTATTCCAGTGTTTTGGCTTTATCTCTAAAAGTCAATTTGTGTTTTTGTTTAATATCTTCTGTGACTCTTCCTTTCTAAACAAGTGAAATACAGTTATAATAACTTTTAATATCTTTGTCTACTAATAATATTATTTGCATCATTTCTGGGTTGGTTTTGATTAATTTATTTTTTCCCCTTAGTATTGGTTGTATTTTTCTGCATCTTTGTGTACCTTTTGGCCTTTGATCAGACGCCCAGATATGAATTTTGACTTGCTGAGCACTCAATTATGTTTATTTCCATAAATATTTTTGAGCTTTGTTCTAGGATGCTGTTAAGTTATGTGGAAAGTAACTTTCAGGTCTTACATTTAAACTTTGTTAGACCAGACCAGAACCACATTTAGTCTGCGGTTTATTTTTCTCCGTTACTGGGGCATGGCCCTTCTTAGTTTTTAAACTAATGCATCCTAAATTGTGAAGTTTTCTACTCTGGCCATTGGTAACAGGAACTATGTGAAAATTGGGCACTGTTTTCTTATAATAGTTTTGGATGGTTCTTTACCAGGCCTTGGATAGTTTCATGACACCATATGCTGATTAGTATTTCAATGAATCCTCAAAGAGGGACACAGCGGTTCTCTGGTTTCTCTTTATGCAACTCTCTCATCTATGTCTACATTGCCCTGTGAACTCTAGCTGCTTTATCTTCCTGGGGCTTCCAGCTTTATCTACTCAAGACAGGAGACTGCCTGTCTCTACTTGGGTTCCCTCTCCTTGACCTGGAAACTTACTACAAACAGTGAGCTGGAGCAATGTTAGGGTTCATCTCGTGGGAGTCCCTCTCCTTTATTGCCTCATATTCAATATCTTGAGTATAATTGTTTCATATATTTTATCCTCTTTTTCATTTGTTTTTTTAATTGTTAGTTGGGAGAGGAAATCAAAATATTCCTCCATCTTGACCAGAAGCCTAAAACTAAGGTGAATTTTAATCTTTGATAATATCTAGTTTTCAGTTTTTTAGGACAAATGAAATTCTGAAGTAATGTTTACTCAACAAAAATTTTCCCAAATGTATTGTCCTATTGCGCTATGTTGCTATGTTGAATATTATGAAAGACACAAAGTCACTTAAGCAGCATCTTATATACCCATGGAGTATGTAACAATGATCATATATGTTCTTTGCTCACAGATATGCCAACACTTTCAGAGAGCAGATGTTGGTTTGCAAGGAAAAAAGGTGATTTCCATCCCTGGTCTATTACTTTATGAATAACCTTGAACAAGTTCTTCAGCATTTCTGAACTTCACTTTCTTCATTTAAAAATATTTGAAGCACTAATGCTGCATTAACTCTATCCTACCTTCAGAATGCAGTAAAAGATTAAAAAATGAATGCAAAAGAACAAGGGAATATATGAAAGTTTCAATTAGAAGTTAATAGAACGGCATTAATTTCTTAGAATTCAAACATGTAGGTTCACGATGTGGCTTTTTTCATCTTGTTTTTTCATCTCTTCATATCAATTATCTCTTTCTTATTACTTTAGCATTACATTTGAAATATCCCATTGAGCTTTGTTCTAAGTTCAAAATGGTATTCAATCACTTTTCACTAATATTTCTATGACCTCTTAATGGGATACTGACAATGAAAATAATGCTATTTAAAATGAAAATTATGCAGACTACTACAGGTGTTTAATTGGTGAACCAATTGACTGGCAGTTGTGAGTTCCACTTAAGTGCATTGAGCAGCTGCGTCATGCTGATATATAAAACTGCCTGAATAATAGAAATGGCAGTTTATGGACTAAATATACTTCAGCAGTAATGAATATAATGAGCACACTATTCCTGAATCAAATAAAAACTAGTTTTCAGAGGTTGCATTAATCTTTTCAGGTCAATGATATGTTACCTTATAGTACCATCTATTCCTCGAGAGAGGAATAGATTTACGAAGTGCCAGAGATAAACAAAACATATCCCTCCCTATCCCATTTGATGAATAAGAACTGTGAAGCCTATTGAGATAAAGTATTTCACCAGTTAGATAAGGGCAGCACCAAAACTAGAACACAGGATTCCTCATTTCTAGAACACTGAAACTAAGCCACTTCCCTCAAGACAGCAAGAAGGAAAACGTGAAGACCAAATATACTCCCATAGTTATTGCCTGTGATTTGAAAGAAAAAAAAAAGTAAAAAGAAATAAATGATTAAGTCAGCTCTAGCGGTGGGAGGGAGATTAGATTTTTGTTTGTGTTCAAGTGTTTTTTGGTGGAGACAACCAGTTAAGCCACACTTCAGCGTGTCTGCTGCCTGCCACTTTGTTCTGCATTTCTCATGAGACCATGAGACTTTTTATTCAAGATCATTCTGCTCTGAAATTTACCCTATCTCTGAAGAAAAGGAAAACATGAGTTAAATATATGAGATTTGGACAGAAAGGTTTCCTTCTTTTTTTTTTTCTCATCATATGACAAAATACTGTAATTGAAATGCTTAAATATTTTGTCCCAATATTTTACCCCAAAACCTGGTAATTGGTTCCAACAAATGGAAGCACATCAGCAGTCCCAGGTTCACTGGCAAAGCATGGGCACATGCAAAGTGAAACCAAGCTTTGCACCAAAACAAAACCTTACATTACCTTTGCCAGTTCATGTGCCAGTAGCTATTTGTGGTAGAATTATTATATCCTCTTTCAGATGTATTTATTTAGCAGGCAGAAAATATTTATTTTATATCTCATAGATAAGACACCATACTTTGTGATATGGATCTATAATTTAGAAGATTTAAACACGGACACTACCCTTAAAGAATATACAGTCTGTAGGGATAATTAAATTTTACCATATAACTATATGAAAAATGGGCTATAAGAAAGATAGAAATATGATACTATAGGCATTTAGAGAAAAGAGAAGTGTTTTGATAGCTTTGGACTGGAGGCATTACCCAGATAGGAGGAAATGACATGAAGCACACACGAAGCCTTAAGAGGTATATTGCCAAAGTAAGGATAGAGGGAAGATCTTTAGTTTAAGCAGTGATTTTCTTTTCTTTTCTTAAAAATTAAATTAAATGTATTTTTATTTATTTATTTATTTCACTATCCATTTATTAGAAGGGGATTTAGTAAAATTCTGAATTGTGTTCCAAATCATGTTCACATTGCTCAATATAAAAAAACAAGCATAGAAACACAGTTTGTTTTTGGTGATAGGGTACATGTTTCCTTATCACACTTTTATTTACTTATTTATTTATTTTTATTTTAAAATATTAAGGGGGTACAAATGTTTTGTTACATGCATACCTTGTATAATGCTTAAGTGTGCCCATTACCTGAATAGTGTTCATTGTACCGGACAGCTAAATTTTCACCCCTCACCCTCCTCCCATTCTCCTTTCCTTTTGGTTTTCAGTGTCTTTTACATCTCTTTGTGCCCATGTGTGCCCATATCGTTTAGCTCCCAATTATTAGAGAGTACATGTGGTATTTGTTTTTCCATTCTTGAGATACTTCACTTAGGATATACTTGTCTCCAGTTCCATCCAAGTTGTTGGAAATGATATTATTCCATTTCTTTTTATGGCTGAGTAGTACTTCATGGTATATATATCTATCTATATATATATATAGATAGATAGATAGATAGATAGATAGATAGATAGATATACCACATTTTCTTCATCCACTCATGAATTGATGGGCACTTAGGTTGATTCCACATCTTTGCAATTGTGAATTGTGCTGTAATACACATTTGAATGCACACGTCTTTTTGATAAAATGACTTTTTTTCCTTTGGGTTGATACCCAGCAGTGGGATTGCTGGATGGAATGGTAAGTCTACATTTATTTCTTTGAGGAATCTCCACACTATATTCCATAGAGGTTGTACTGATTTGCAGTCCCACTAGTGATTTTCAAAGTATGATCCCCAGACCGGTATGACTCCTCAAAAAGTATTAGAACTACACATTTTTAGGCTCCACCCATATCTACTAAATCAGAAATTCTGAGGCTAGGACCTAGCAATCTATTTTAAGTCCCTTAAGTAATCCTGATGCTTATCAAGTTTGAGAAGCGCCAAGTTAGAGGCGGCATCTAGAACAAAGGGACAAGATAGTAAAGTATGGGATATATACCGGAGGAGGCGCATGTGACTGATGAAAAGATAGGTAAAAGTGATTAGACAGATAAAACCGACATGTAGCTGAAGAAGCACGAAAGGCTTAAATTGCCAACCTGAGGAGTTTTAGTGTTGCTGTGGGATAATGCACATTTGAAGATTTTTTTCCTGGTATTAGTTTTGTTTGTTTAGGAGACTGATGTTATCATTGGTATTAATACATCGGAGAAATATTAATGTAATAATGTTTTATGAGAGGAGTTAGAATAGAGATAAGATAGTGTTGTACTGAGTTAGGAGACCTATAACAGTTCACCCAAAAAGGATAAGATCTTGAATTAGGATACTGAAAGCAAGAATGGAGAGAAGTGAATAAATTCAAGTAGAGTTTTATCTGCTGAAGTGGACAGAAACAAGAGGTGTTTCAAAAGCTTTGGAATCAAATGTATTTGGCCTCTGATTGTGCTGAAGGGTGAGGAAGAAGGAAGATGACTTTATTTGTGGAAATTCAGATGTAGAGTGTGCCATGAAGAGAGATAAGGATGGTAGGAAGATACGCTGGGAGCAAGGAATATGTGATTCCTTTTGAACACAAACATTTTTAGGTGCTCATGACACATTTAAATTGAAATAGCCAACATATATCTAGAAATGCAGATCTGTCTTTGAATACAGGAATGTTAAACTATACTATTACTCTTTTATTTGTTTGTTTTAACTGTAAGCTATTGACCAATGCTGGTTCTGGTACAGATCATGTTATATACAATATACCAACACCTTCCCAGTTCTCACTCTGTAGCTTTATAGACTGTTTTCTAGTGATCCCATTAATATGGTTGGTGTCTCTTTACGTGGCTGAGTGTGCAAAAACTGGACGACAGATTGGCTACCTTTGGCTTGAGTGCCAAGAATTCGTGAGCCAAGAATGGTCCGTGTTGCAGCATGGACCATTCAAGGGATCTTTCCTTAACTGATTTACTGCTTCTAACCTACCAATTGCTTTCACATCACAACTGAGTAGTCTTTTGAATTTATTCTGTGACAACTATTATCCAAAAAGTTACTTAGCTGTTATTGTGTCATTCTTTTATTTTAATAAATAATATGTCAGTAGTTCCACAGAGGCAAAGAGAAATGTTATGCAATAAAAAATTACTTTTGAATTGTAATACTTAAAACCTTTAGAAAATGAACAGTTTCCAAGGCAACTATTCTCTGATTTGAGTTAGCTATTATTAATAGCTAGTGACTATTATTCTTCTCCTTTAGTTTCTTTTGCTTTTTATTATAAAAACTGACATAGAACTAGAAAAAACATGCAAAACATATGCATAGTTTAATAAATTTTATAAGGCGAATGCACTTGTCACCATCACCCAGGTCAGGAAATAACATTTTGCCACCCAACTTAGAAACCCCTTTCATTTGCCCCATCCTGGTCACAGCTCTGTCCCTCCCCCCCATAGGTAACCACTAATTGAACTTTTATCATTTCCATTTTCTTTTCCTTATAGTTTTATAGAACAAGTGAGCATAATTAAACCCTATAATTTCTTTCCTCTTTTTTTTTCTTTTTTATATATTCTAAGTCTTTTTTCATCTATAGTGTATTAGTCAGGGTTCTCCAGAGAAACAAAACCAACAGAATAACAAAACCAACAGCATATATAGAGAGGAGAAGGAGGAGGAGGAGGAGGAAGAGTGAGAGAGAAGGGTTTTAAGGAATTGGCTCATGTCACTGTGGGGACTTGGTAAGTGTAAAATTGGCAAGGTGGGCTTGCAGGCTGGAGACCAAGGAAAGAGTTGCAGTTCAGGTCCAAAGGCACCCTGCTAGCAGAATTCCTTCTTGCCTGAGGAAGGTCAGTCTTTGTTCTATATATGTATGCCTTTAACTACTTAAATGAGGTCCACCAACATCATGGAGGGTAATCTGCTTTACTCAAAGTCTACCAGTTTAAGTGTTAATCTCATCCAAAGAAAATACCTTGACAAAAACATACAGAATATCTGGGCACTGTGGCCCAGCCAAGTTGACATATAAAATTAGCTATCACATACAGGTTTACCCCTCCCTACTCTTTTTTTCCTCGTTATTTATTTGTTGAAGAATCTAGGATTTTATTTGTAGAGTTTCCCACCACTGTAATTTTGTTGACTGCCTGTTATGGTGTAGTCTAAATATTCCTCTGCTCTATGTTTCTTCTCAACTATTAGTTGGATCTAGAGGCTAGATCAAATTCAGGTTATATATTCTATTTTTCAAGATGAGTTCGTATAATAGGTTCCAATATTCAAAATATCTGGTTCCATTATTCAACATAATATCTATTAATACTTGCCTTTTTGTGATGTTATCAGCCACAGATTGATGTTCAAATCTATTGATTCATTGGGGGTTGCAAAAAAATTATTCTAATTAATCCATTTCTTCATCATTTTTTAGCTCAAGTACATCTTAGAGAAAAACTTTGCCTCTTCCACACTTCTGTAACTCAGGATCTCCTTTAGCCTTGAGTAACTTTCTAACTGTCATTTCTACCTGATGTCACTCACAAACTCAGACAAACCTCCCTTCAAATTACTCTCCCTCAAATTTAACTGATCCAAACAATCCCCTACCCGAAATATCCCAGTGATTCTCCTTTACCTCACAAAAGAAGTTCACACATCTTTGTTGAGCATCGGAGGCCTTCCAGACTCTGCCCCTGCTGTATCTTTCTAGCTTTTACATTAATTACTCCCACAAAAGTCTCATATACTCCAACAAAACTGTGTTACTTACTGTCTCATAAATATGTCTCAGCCATTCCAGGCTCAGGGCCTTTGCTTTTCCCTTAGTCTTAAAATGCCCTTCACGCCTTTCTTTTGGAAGTTTTAAGTCAGTTTACCAAGGTATAACTTAAATGCCATGTCTCCAACTCTACCTAAAATTCCTGATCAAATATAATCTCTTTCTCTATTTTTGGAACCCTCTTAGTGCTTTATATCTTATTATGGTGATCACAATATTTTGCTGTATATTTTAGTCATTTTTATATTTATTAATTTTCTTCATGAAATAGGCCTCTTTGCCGTTTTTGTATTTTCCACACACCTGTTACATAATCTAACATAGGAAGTAGTCAACAATTTATATTATAAATAAATTCAAATATACACATTTATTACTCTCATTTATTTGTTATTTGGAAACCTAATTTGAATAAATTTCATTTAATTCTATGATTTTATCATTTACATCCTTTTTAGATGATTAATTTTCAGTAGAATATAAGCTGTCAACAGAATAGTTTGCTGTTTAGCTTTAGTCCAGTTTTGACAAGGGTAATATTATTCTGACCTCTTGTATCCCATAAAAATGCAAATCAAAATTAAGACTAGAGCAGTAGGTATTAACAAAGAGATAATATTTGGGGTTGATGTATCATCTTTTTATGTTTTTTCAATTCTTTTCCTTACTTATATGTCATTACAGTTTTTCAGTTTCACAGTCAACCGATTTTCATTGATCAGGTATTTCCTACTCTACCATATACTGTACTGAGCACATTTGTATACATTATTTCCTGAAATTTCACAGTAACCTTGTGAGGTTTATATTATTATTTGCATCAAGTACATAAGGAGTATGAGTTTCAGAGAGGACAATTAACTTGCCCAAATTTCTAACAATACTGAATGGTAAACAGAGATTTGAACACAAATCTCTTTTAGTTGTAACTTATTCCCCTATATATAAACTGCCTTTTTCCTCTAAATCACATACCATATTTATATTATCAGGTGAAACATTTTCAAAAATTCATTGGAATGACATAGAATTTATTTTGCTATTCTTCTGTTTTCTACATTAATAATAAAAGGACCTATGGAAAATGTTCTCATGTAATATATGACATGACGCATCTCATTTGCGATTCCTTCCCGTCATCTGTTCTCTCAAATTCTCATCACCGTACTGTTTTGCCTTTCTGTATCCCTGGCTTAACTTCCTATTTCTCTCTTCTCCATTCATCCATTACTTTCTCTTCTTGGAACGTCCCCTGTGGATTCCAGGGCACTGCTCCCTCTTGTCATTTCACCTGCTTCTCTGGCTCCTTCACATCAACTCTTCTTCCATCCATGCATTTAATGTTCTGTCCTCAGTTCTCTGCTCTTGTCACTCACTCTAGACTTCCTAGGAAGGTTATCCAAAAGTGTATATCTTCACCACTCATCTATATGATTATGTCACAATTTTAGTTGGCGAAAATTTTTGAAAAAATATTTCTATGGTACATCAAAACAAACATGCTGGAAGTTGAACCCATTGTCTTCCCTAATTAAAAGGTTTTGAGTTCCTATACACTCTTTGGTAAATGGAACTACCATGTTCAAGAGCCCAAATCATATATTTTGAATCATCCTGGACTCTTTCTATCTGACCTCACTCCCTAACGTTGATCATTAAATCCATGGTTCAAAGCATGGGCTTTGGAATTAAATATAATATATCTTACATGAACTCCTGTCTATATTATGTATTATTAGTGTCATTCTAATAAAATTAAACTCTTAAAACTTCAGTTTTCTCATCTGTATAATATAGATGATAATAGGTTTACAGAAATGCTCAGAACATAGGTGTTGGATTTTTTAATATTTGTCTTTATTAATTTTATCCTCAATGTGCACATGAAGTATTCCAGACCAGAGACAGATTGCTTATTATTTTTATAATTATTTTTATAATGTTGAGTTGCCCCCTCTTGTACCAGTCCTTATGCTTGGGGAAACATAATAAAAGCCAGATGAAAAATTGTCTTACACAAGTGACTGGATAGTTTATAAGTGAGGGTGGGACAGAGAAAAATAGATTTTTGGCCATTTATTTACAGGAGAGAGGCAGCTATCTCCCTCCCTTCCTGAAAGGAGGGAGAAAAACCTTTGCTCTTTGGACACAAAATGGAAAGGATCATCGTTTTACTCTAACCCAAGATCATGGTCTTTCAACTTCTGGCTTTTATGACCTGGAGACATCCTTATATTTAATATTTATATGCCATCTTAGCTATTCAGATTCAGAATAAAATGATAACCATGGGTCAGGTATTTTCTACTATATCTGGTTTCAGGCTTCATGCATCCTTGAAATGTAAGTAGGGAGATAGCTCCAGTCCTCCTGGTTCCTGGGGAGCTTAACCTAGGAGTCTAGTCCAGGCTGTAAACATTTGGCTCTCAGAGTGTCGGGGTTTATTATCCTTTGGAATGGAGCAATTACTTCAAAAATGGCTTTAGATCTATTTAGGTCATTAAATATGAAATGTCTGATTTTGAATCAAAAAATGTAATTTATTATATCTCAAACAAGAAGCAGTACAATTAATCAAAGTATGTCCCTAAACTATTGACACAGTTTTGCTATTAATGGTAGCTTGTTTATGCTAGCACCCAAGAAATAATGGAGAGCAAGTGGCAATGAAATCATGAAAGGTGTTTGCCACAGCTGTTGAGAATTGACTATTTTTCCTTGCAAGAAGTGGTCCAAAGCCTAGAAGAAGTGGTTGTCAATTGGTGCAAGGTCTGGTGAATACGATGAATGACAGAGTTTCCAAGTCCAGCCTCTGTATTTTGAGCAGCATGACATGTGGTCTTGCAAGAGGATTGGCCTGTCTCGACCAATGTCAGTTGTTTAATCATAAGCATCCTCATCATTTCATCCAACTGGTTGCAGCAGACATCCACTGTAATAGAATGACCAGGTTTCATGAATCTGTAGTGGATTATACCAACACTGGACCACCAAATAGACACCATCAGCTATTTTTATAAATATTTCATTTTGGACTGTGTTTGAGCACTTCATCATTATCCAAACATGCGCCAAATGCTTGCAGTTGTCAAAAAGAATCCATTTTTCATCACATGTAACAATGTAGACATGGTTTGCCTTTACGTCGTGACAGCAAAGAAAGGCAAGCTTCGAGATGATTTCTCTACTGATGCTCATTTAATTCATGTGGTACCCATCTATCCAGCTTCTTTACCTTGGCCATTTGTTTCGAATGGTCCAATGTTGTTGGAATAGTAATGTCAAACCTTGCTGCTAATTCACATGTAGATTGAGAGAGATTAACTTCCACTACAGCTTTCAGGTCATCATTATCCACCTTGATCTCAGGTCGCCCACATGGCTCATTTTCAAAACTAAAATCACCAGAACAGAATTCCTCAAATCATCAATGTACTCTGTGTTCATTAGCCACATCCTTCCCAAACATTTTGTTGATATTTAGAGCTGTCTGCATTGCATTGGTTACACATGGAACTCATATTTGAAAATAACATGAATTTTTGACTTATCTGTGGTTTCACAAAAATTGCCCTAAAAAAAAATTTGAAAGACGATCACAAGCCAAAACATGTTTTAAAGACTGAGGATGTATCTTCACAATAAAAATAAAATAAGAATTGTCAAAGTGAAATGTCAGAGATAGCAACTGTCAAACTTAGTTCTTAAGGAAATCAGACATTTCATACTTAATAACCTATTTCATAGTATGTGAAAAGTAAAATATTTCTGCGGGAAATGAAGGCAAATATTCTCTATCTTTATATTATATACATTTTCATGTCCCAGAAGGCTGGCCCTTTGAACAGAAGCATTAAGAAATTCAAGGAAGATTTATTTCCCCATATACTAATTTTCTGTGACTGCGACTGAAAACAAATGAAATTTAATCTCTTATGGTTCTGGAAGCCATAAATTTAAAACCAGAATCACTGGGCTGAAATCAAAGTGTTGGCAGGGACATATCCCTTCCAGAAGCCCTAGGAGAGAATCCATTCCTTGCTTCTTCCAGCTTCTGGTGGCTGCCAACATTCCTTGGTTTATGGCTTCATTAATCTAATCTCTGCCTTCATCTTCACATCGGCTTTACCTCTAGTTGTGTGTAAAATCTCCTTATGCCTCTTTCTTATGAGGATGCATGTGATTGTATTTAGAGCCCACCCAGATAATGCAGGATCATTTCCCCATGTTAAGATCTTTCACTTAATCACATTTGCAAAGATCTCTTTGATCTCCCATATATGGTAACATTCATAGGTTCCAGGGATTAGAACATGGATATCTTTTGGAGAGGGGGGTATTTTTTAGCCTACTACATCTCACAATAGAAAACAGTAAGTATTATTTATTATCATTAATGTTGTGATCATGACACTTGTTATTATCACCAAAATATCTTTAGAACCAGTATTTTCCTTCCCTGTTACTATTCCTTAGTTTAGAGCAGAAATATGCTTTGCCTGTATTACTGCAACAACCTCCACACTTGTCTCTCCAGCCTGAAATTCCTCCAGTTTATCATCACCAAAGTGAGTGATCATTTAAAATACGTTTCATCAGAAATCATGTCTATTTAAAAGCTTTCAATGGCTGTATACCGCATGAAGCATACTGCTCTAGAATTATATTTTGTCACTTCCGTCTCCCTGTTCTACTCATCAGTGTGCCATTCTTGCATATTGCTCATCCTTTGTATCTGCTATCCTTACTCATCTCGAACTCCTGGCCTCAAGTAAGCCTCCTGCCTCAGCCTCCCAAAGTGCTAGGATTACAGGCATGAGCCACTCCACCTGGCCTTCTTATTGAGATACCTCTCCTGCCCCAAACTTCTTTACCATTCTGACTCTTACTTCTCCTTCAAGACTGAGTTCAAACACCTCATTTGGAAGCTTTTCATAAAACATCATTCTCAGCTGGGTTCTCTGCCTATGTGCTTTCTCTGGCATTACCCACACTTGGCTTGAAATCTCAATTCCATCTATTATTAACTGTGAGATTATGGACAAGTCATTGAAATTGTCTTGCCCTGTATATCTTCATCTGAAAAATGTAGTTAGTTAAAGTACCTACTCCACTGGATTGTTTTAAAGATTAAATAAGATAGTGTACCACTCGGCAAAGGACATGACACAATATTTGACACAATATGTAATACATTGCATCATCTGTTTATCGTGTATCTATCAACTATTATAACATTCCTTATCTGTCATGGGAGCCATAAAAACAAGAACTCTTCATTTCTATAATCCTAGGATCTGCTATAGTGTCTGTTTAACAGAAGGGACTCACTAAATATATGTTAAATGACTGAGATGATGATTTTCCCAATAAACTATTAATATGTTAAAAAGAGAAAAAGCCATGGTATTTACCTTTCTTTGCTGCAAAGAAAATATAAATTAATTATTAAAATCTCAAATTTTACTACTTATTTTATGCAAGTAAATGGTGTTTTTAAAAACACACATATTATCCTTACTATTTTAGAGACTGCTACTGAAATTTTGCATAAACTATGATTTTTTTTTCAGTTAAATATTGATGCAGTATCTATAATTTTCAGAAGTGGGAAAGGAGACATGTTCCTCTCAAGTTTTCTTTTGGAGCTGTTTAATCAGCACTTGTATCAAATATAAATAGTTCTAAAATGCTGGTCTTTACTTTTAAGTCTATTTGAAGTTCCTTTGCTTATAAATTCTAATTTAGTGCTTTGCTGAGTAGAACAGTTTAGGTTCTTAAATAGCCATTTAATTTTGCTCAGATTTTCGTATATCAGGAATTTATGAAAACCTTGGCTTACGGTTTTTCTGATCCATGTGGCATCACCTGGGGCTAGAGGATCTACTTTTCATATGCCTTCTTCACTCACATGACTGGCGCCTCCATGCTTTTTGGCTCTTCTCTCTCCCCCGCTCCCTCCTGTTTCTCTTTCTCGCTCTCTCCCCCACCCCTTCCCCTCTCTCTGTTTCTCTGTCTCTCTCCATATGGCAGTCTTATACTTCCAGGTCTCCTTACATGGCTTGGGCTTCTCACATCATAATGTCTTTGGTAGCCATACACCTCTTGTGGCACCTGGCTTCCAAACCCTGGAAGTCGAAGCTGCCAGGCCAGTTAAGGGATATAACCCAAATTGGCACAGTTTCACAACAGTCTATTTGTCCAAGTAGTCATAGGGCTCAGTCTGATTTAAGGAGGTAAGAGTGTATTCTAATCTACCTCCTGACGCAACAGTAGCAAATTTACATTGCCAAAGAGCATGTTGCAGTCATCTTTGGAAATCACAATTGGACAATATGGTTTTATAGCCTTGCTACTCCAATAACACTGGCATCACCCAGAAATACAAAATATTAGGGCCTATCCCAGACCTATTAAATCAGAATCTGCATTGGAACAAGATTCACTGGGAACTCACATGCACGCTAAAGTCTCAGAGGCACTGTTCTGGTTGATTACACCTTGGAATTCTCCAGTGTTATAGAGATCATACATAAATAACTTCTAAAGTTGTCTTAAAGAATCTCTGTAAAATACATTAATGCTCATTTTATTGATTAGGAAACTGAGGCATCAAAAATTAAATTTAAAAAATTAAATATTAATAAATAGATGAAAGTAGAAAAACACCCTATTGTTGATGCATAGTTGTTTTCCTACACTCAACCAAATTGTGAGATTGGTTATTTTCTTCCTTGACATGAGATCTGCTTTTAAATTTCACATGAAAACATTGTTCTGTAATATTTTTTCAATTTTACACCTTAAAGTCTAATATGTGGAAAGTCAGAGAGCTGGAGAGGAGCCAGTCTGGGCACAATCAAGGTGCCGGAGTGCTAGTGCCACTAACTCTGTCCTTTTCCCCTCGAGAATGCAGCAGTACTCTTAAAAATGACAATGTCGATAAGAAGTCAATTATCAAATCCTGTCTCTGCTACCATTTACATTAGCGGGATAAGCACCTCTTTCCATTCAACTATGAACTTCTTGATTGCTGCAGCAAACCATGATGAATGAAACTTTTTTTTTTAAAGAAATCACTAAGTGCCTTTAGGAAGGATTAATTGTTAATTATAAATATTTTCCGTTTTAAATAAAAGAAAGGAAGGAATGTACTTGTGCTTTGTTCCTCGTGTTTTCAAGTATATGATTATAACCGAAACTACCCAGTTCCTCAGGTAGCTTTCTTAATAAAATTGTATGATTTAACACTTGAGTCTCCCTCCCAAGCCCACTTAAACACACTTAAAATTGACTGTTTCCCACTGGGAGTCTGGCAGCAACCTCTTTGTTCTGCTAAACCTTTTCCTATTCTTAAAAAGAAAGGAATAGATATGCAATTATTCTCCTTCTGAGGAGACAAAGTTAGGTACTCCCAGTTATATTTAATGACAAAGATTTATAGATGACTAAGATGTGGTTTAAATATGACAAAGATTCTAACTAACACCCAGTTAGTTGTCCCAAATTTTATAACAGAAAGGCTATGTCTATTCCTTTTTTCATTTTTAAAGACTTTAGTTCTAACCAACCTTATGTATAAGTCCAAAATTCTTCTGTCATGACAAGGTCTTCCTCAAGCTTTAAGGATAACAAACCTAGTAAAGATATGTTTTTAATTCAGCATTTTGTTATTGGCATTGAAATGTTTGTGGGAAGAGGTTTTAGCCGGCTTGCAATGTACATGCATGTGTAACTCACATACACATGACTCTTTGCTTACATTTTCTCTTCCCCCACCAGCCTATGAGGCTTTCCTACTGACAAGTGTAGCTTATTACAACTGCAACCCAAACACTCTGCGTAGCACTAGGCACATGGCAAATTTTCAATAAATGTTGAATAGATGGGTAAATGAATGAATCTATTTACACAGTAGCCCATGTGGCCACTGACCTCACTGTAATATACTGCAGCCTTTTCGTGTTGCCCCTGCTGTTGCAGAAAAGGCAGGCCATGGAGAGGAAGGTGAAGCATGACAGGCAAGCAGCTGCTGCTTGATGCTTTGTCTGAGGGCGCTTGCAAGCAGAGTTTCCCTTCCAGCTCTGTCTGGTCTCATTACATGCAGGATCAGGGCTCTGCCGTTCCAGACTTCTGCGCGCGGCCTCGGCTCAGGCCCTCCCAAGGGCTGTCAGCTTTCTCATCTCTGCCAGATGAGTTGACAATGCTGTACATGAAACACAGGACTCGCTGCCTTTAAGGTGTTTTTGTTTTTTTTTTACAGAAGAAAATATACATATATATTTTGTAAAAGAGTATGCAGGGTTTTTGTTGTCATCACTCTTGTTTTGTTGTTATTCTTCTGCAGGATCCAGATTACCCAGAGGCAGATATTTCCCAAGGCTAACAATAAAAGCATCATGGTATTATCCTTCTGTTATTTTATATTCTGGGGGTGTAAAATATTAATCCCACTTTAACTTTTTCCTGTTTATAAATCCGTTCCTCTTAAACATCAAACACCACTGCTCTCGTTAATCACCCTTATTTGCACAAAGCCCTTAGACTAAAGACCTCATCTGAGTTGGTATGTGTAGATTTGGGGGGCATTTCTCCCATTTCCTTGTGTCACAAGAAGTACATTTTTTCATGCGACTGGACACATTTTTCCATATATCTATAACTTCCAGATTGTCATACAGGTTTCCTACTAGCACGGTGCTGTTCTCTGTCAAAGTGCCCTCATCCCTTGAATATGCTCTTATCTCTGTGTCACACTTCATGGTCAAAACCCCCAGACGGGATGGCATACTCAGCGACCGTGCTGTGCTATCTCCCTTTCATAAAGGCACACGTTCGATCTTCTCTTAACAGAGCATCCTGTGGCAGCATCATCTTTTCCTTCCATTTCACTCTGTCGAGATGTTCTCGTTGGTGGAGGGTCACAGACATGTATTAGCACATCCTTGCCTGCATGTAGTTTTTCATTACTGAACTTTTGTTCTTTTTTTTTTTTCTTTTTTGCCTCTTCCTCCTTCCTTTTTAGTATCTCCAAAGTGGTTTATATGAAGATTAAAGGTGATACTTCTGTGTATATCCAAAAATCTAATTGCATCTAAATACATACCTTTCATTGGATACGATCCATCCACTTAAAGCTACATTCTTTACCCCAGTCTCTTTTTCTGGCTCTCTGTCAGCAGCTGCTTCAAAATTGGGTGTAGAAGTGCCCTTAGATTGCTCAATCCGGCTTCCCCAAAAGAAAATAATTCATGATTTTTCCCTCAAGGTAAGAGCCAGAATAGCCTAATTTCCATGGGTATTTTGGGAACCACTAAACCTACTGGCTGCTGATCTAGGGTTAAGATCACATGTTTTATCTAGAGCTCACTGGTGGGTTGGAGGAGGAGGAGGCGTGGATTTACAGCTTCCACAAGGAATTGAGCCTCTCTGCTCAATGTGGCCTAGCCTTACTCTGCTGTTTTTAGTAACATAAGCTAAGAGGATATTTAGCATAGTAAGTTTCTTTTCATACTGCCCCGCTTCCATTGCCTCCAAGTACGCTTTATTACATATGAAATTCAGTCAGATTAGAATACTTTCTTTTGGTTTATATTAATACCTTCCAGGGAAGGTTTTTCCAGAGTCTTTCCACAGGATAAGATTCACTGCATGGACAGGTAGAAGCATTGTGAGTGTAGACAAACAGATATGGATTTAAAAAGAAAACAAAAATAGATTGGTTCTGCCTAAAAACAACACATCTAATAATAAGACCATACATTTGTATGTTACATTGTACGTTTGAAATCACATTCATAAACATCATCTAGCTAAAGCCTCACAACAACCCGGGGAGGTAGATAGGAGCAGATACTAATGCTCCTATTTTTTAGATGAGGAAACTAGTAAGTGGTTCAGTTAGAATATAGTGAGAACAAACCAGTTCTCTTGATTCCCAATTAATGCTCATTTTGGTATAGAATTTTTTAGTCTTTTGAGAATTGTTTGCACTTGCCCTGAAACAGGTTTTTTGCTATAAATGAAAGCTGATACCTTCTAATGAAGCCACCACAATAAACAAGGTAAATTCTCTGGGGTCTGTCACTCTAAAGGAAACATTTTTAGAATAATTTCTAATGTGAACACTAGAGTCCAGTCTGTGACACATCTGAAGATCCCAGTAATATATAACATACTATACCTGAAAACTTTTTTTAATTCAGAAAAGAATTATTTTAGAATATTGCCACTTATTACATATTTCACAAAGGAAAGCATGTAATTAATTGCTAGAGCACAAGAGAGAGAAAAAGAGAGGGAAAAAATATCACCATTTATAATATGGGAATTTTTTTCACTGTAGCATAGTACTTATATTTAAGCATTATAATCTGGAGATCCACAAAAGTTTCAGATAATAAGTATATCCTCATTTGATGACTTTGTATGGGATGAATTACATTTTTAAAATTTCTGTAAACCCTAGCACATTTCTGACACATTTTTCCTCTGTTCACTGAATTTACTGAGCTCACATGAGAAACAAAACGTATTAGTTACTAGTCACTAGTGTGTCTGTCTTTTTTTTTAACCTCAGAATGTTTCAGAAATAGTGCCTTCAGTTTGCTGATACATTTTAAATTTTATTGGAGATCAGTTTTGAAAGAATCTAGCTTGCCATTCTGTCCTAGATTCAACAAAAATTTATCCCTTGGAGTCTTTAATTCTTCAACAATTACAAGGATATTAGCCACAGATTTGGAAAAGATAACTCATTCATATTTCACTGCATCATTGAATGTGTTCTTTGGTTAAAAAAAAAAACTACACAAAAAGATGAAAACATGTTACTTACTTGTAGTAGGAAGACACCTTTTACTTCACATTGAAAAGCTTCCCAACCTTTTTGCTTAGAAAGTGAAAGCTATTGTGCTAAACAACAATGCCAACTCCGAGGACACAAAGACTTCCTACAAAGGGTTCACAATATCTCTTTAAAAAATGTCAGAGCTCTTTTTGAGTTGAGAACATTTTTCTCAGAATGATAATAAAATACCCTGTGACTGCCTATACTTTCATGAGGACTTCACTCCCTCGCTTCCACCCTTTTGCCAAATGCCAGACAAAATGCATCCAAACAGGACCTTACTTACACAAAACAAGAATCACAGCAAAAAGGGTCTGACCTTTGATTTTTCTGAACTTAGCTTCAGAGCCGATTAGGACCTCAGTTGAAATTTCAGCAATGTGGCTTATTCACCAAAGTGCAGATCCCCACTGGTAAATCTGGAAGTTGCTAGAGGATTTTCTCCCTTTTAGAAGTCCTAATCATTAACAATAGACTCCTGCCAACGGGTAACTCCTCTAAGTTACAGGATAAAAATTCAGAATTTCTCTAATAGTGGGTTGGCTACTTTTAATTGTCAAGTCTTAGGAAAATCCAATAGGCATTTTCCATATACTATATTTTGTTGTTTGCTCAACATAGATTCCAATTATATAGTGACTTACATTTGGGGCTCTTTTCCCATAAGAATAAGTAGTAATTTATGTACTAGCTGTCATTTAGGCTTCAAAAGCAAGTGAAATAAGTGAATATCTGATTTTATTTTAAGGGCTTTCAATTGCCTTTCCACCCTTTTCTCCCTATTATCTTATATTCTGTATCATATAATGTCAAGAATGCCTGCCATTGAAGTCAGTCATTTGGGGGATGATGCCATTTTCAAAAACCTAGGGATTTCAATTATCTGTTGCTGCATTATAATTCTTCCCAAAACTTAGGTCTTAAAATGATTTATTATTACTCCTGCAATAATACAAGTTTTGGTTCTATTATTCTTCGTTAACCAAATTATATTTAGGCCTCAGTACAAATTGGCAAAATATCTACCAACTGTCTGTATCCGTTTTTCTAAAATGCATGTTTCCATTTGTATACTGCCTTTTGAGCTTTTGACTAGGTACTTGAGATTGCTGAAATTGAAGAACTCCAGCCATATATGTAATGACATTTTTCTGACAAAAGAACTTATGTGGACAATACCCCAATTGTTGGGAAGGATGTAATGTTGTGTAACTCCATGCAGCATCTCATCATTAATTTATATGCCCAATAAATATTTGGTTACTGAGTATTATGAATGTTCCAGTCACCATCTTGAGTGCTGGGCTTACAGAAGTAAATAAAATAGAAACAAAAATTCTGGTTTTGTTGAACTTATCTTCTATTAGGGAAATCAGAAAATAACAAGATATATGCTCAGGAGAAAAATGAGGCAAAAAAAGGGGGAAGAAGTATAAAGAGGGATTGCAACTGTAGATTGAGTGGACAGGGTAGTTCTCACTAAGAAAGTGACATAGTGAGATAAGATTTAAAGGAAAAAAGGAAGCTAGCCAGGCAGACATTTGGGGAAAGAGCACTAAAAACAGAAGGAAGAAAAATTGAAATTCTCTGGGGTGAGGGCAGCCCTGGCATGTTTGAGGAAGAGCAAGGAGGCCAGTGTGGCTAGAGCAAAGTGAGTGATGACGAGGGAGATGAGATCAAAGAGGTGATGGCGATGAGTTCATTTAGGGACCTGAATGTCATTGGAGGGACTCAGACTTTTGCTTTCAATGATATTGGAAGCCACCATTTGATGGGGGAACCATCTAGCATACTCTTCCACTTCCTAGAAAGGCCTGCCAGAGAAGGAGGGAGGATACCTGTTTAAAAAATACTGATTCTTACCCAGATCTGAGAGTGAGAATCTTTGGAAGCGGAGTTATGTAATCTGCATTTTAAATTGCTCCCAGCTGCTTCCTATGTCCAGTAAACTTTGTGAAGTACTGCCTGACCTATTAGCACATTTCAGCTTCCAAAGAACAGATAATCAGCCCAATTTTACCATCTGGATAATGCTAAATGAGGCCCACTTCCTTCCAGTTAGGCTAATGAAGCTAGGAGGAGACTGTTTCTGCAAACCATTGCTGATCTAGCACCTTCGTAATTCCCCACAGGAACCCAGGAGGAAGTATTTGCAAAATCATTGAGGTGCATGTGTGAGATCCACTCAGCAGCATTAAATTAGCTTTCTTAATCAAATGACTAGTTTTGCAATTTGTACATGAACAACCCTTGCTGGAATTTGAGCCAGGAACCTTTGAAACTACAAACTATATCTCTGCTTTTTGTAGATGAAGTAGAATTACCAGGTACACAGATAAGCACTGGGCTTTCTAGCTTTTTTTTTTCAGGTCTGGATGTCATTAAGAAATGGCATCATAACATGTAACTAAAGAGCATATTCCATCTGAGCCCTTAAGCCCTCAGAAACTCCCTTTTTTCTGGGATAATTTAAGAATGGGTAAATTACTTTTAATTTACCCATCCTAACCATGGACTAGAATATAATAGCAGAATACATTTTTGGTGGTTTATCCCTGAGGAGCGACAAATTGTTTTCTATCAGATTTTATTTTGATGTGGTCTTACATGCATTCCTTTTTCTTGTTGAATAATAAAGGGAAACTAGAAAATATAGTTTGAGGTTGGATTGAAGAAAAATAAAAGCCATTATTGATTTTGAAGTCTGAGAGTGTAATTTCAAATTCAATACCAACTATTTAAGTATAGACTAAAATGAAACATTTGAAAATTTGATATTTTTCCACTTAAATAGTTTGTTCCAAAATATTGACTTTAAGAAGAGGCAATTGCATACTTCGGGAATGCTAATATTTCTAGGAATTCTAAGAAGCATACCAGGCCATTACAAAGCAAGAGCTGGAACAAGCTGGCTTAAGCAATGAGCAGCCTCTTTTGGGTCTTAGTATATTAATCATTTCTTTAAAATACCCTCTTCTACCTTCTGGACCACATGAAAGTTGCTTTCTGTGAGCTGCTGTTTGCTGGGCCTTCCTATTCATTGTCACAGGTGACTGTTGCATACCTGTTATAACTGGTCTTCAGACTATTTATATCCTCACTTATATTTCCATTTGCAAGTTAAAAAATAATATATAATCACCCTTAAAATGGTTTTCATGGAGTACTCTAAAAACACATTACCATTTCCCTTTTTCTCATCTTCAAGGTTCTCCATTTAATTAATCTTTTTATTTTTAATAAATTCTTCTTCTAGATAACCTCTGCTCAGTTGGCTTCTCTATGGTTCAGCGCGCCTGCCCACATTTTCGTAATGTGTCTTTCTCTCCTACATATGCCTATGCTTTGATGTCTGTGGTTCTTTTTTCTTGCCCCTCTCCTCGTTCCCCAGCAATAAACACATTTTCCAGGTCAAATATAGGCAGTGCTTTATTTCATAAGGATCTATGTCTTTACCCTCAATTTAATTTAGGGAGACAAAATATTTTCCTACAGGCCAGATATTGAGAAGATGGGATAGTATAATAAACAGAAAAGGAAATTACCCCGATAAGTCCTCTGACATCTCTGATTTTTTTTTTCAGGTCTCTACTTCTTTAAAAAGTAAAAAACCACTGCACTCCATTTCTATTTTTCTTCCATATTTTTTCTTCCATCCTAGCAGTAGCTCTGATTTCTTTCATCTCGTTAGTATTGATAATAGCAATACAAATGCCTACTAATAAAAGCAAACATCTCTCCTTATTTTTTGCATTTTAGAGGAACCAAGTGAGTCATTTATTTTGCCTTAGAATGATTTAAGAAAATATATAATAATGACATTTTCATCTCTTCAGATGACACAGATGAATTTTCAAATACCTTTTAAGCCAACCTTAAATCAAGGTGATCTAATCAAGAGTGGGGATTTTCTTCAATTTCTAGGAGTAACAAAAGGAGACAAATGAGTGCTAGCTCTCCAATATGAGCTATAATACTAGATCAAAACTTTCCTGTACTTTATTTTTTACTCTGTAAGATGAAATACGGAAGAGATGGAGATAGCAAAGAGAAGTATACCTGGAAGGAAAACAGTGGAAAGCCTTAATAACATAAATTAAAAACAATATTGTTTTCAGCTTTTAAAGAAAGTTTTACATTTTCCAAATTGGGACTATACTAGAGAAGGTGTGACCTAGCTATAAAATTTTATTTTATACTAAAAATTTGCAAAGATTCAAGAAATTTTGAAATGAAAAATATGCAATGAAATGTAAAATGAAAAGACAGAAATGTTTCCCTTGACTCTGGATTATATCAATTACATAGGAAGCCAAGCCCAGGCTATATTCTTCAATGTGACAACTTGAGATATAAGAAAGTATTTACAATGCACAACACAAACTGATGGTTAGAATTTGTTTTATCAAGTTTTTGCCAAGATACAGGTTCTACTGGCAAGCTATGTGGATGTGGAAACGGCATTAACCTGATTTTAAAAGCGATTATGTTTCTGCTTTCATAGTCTACCTCCGCTTGCTCGAATCTGAAATAATAATGGTTGTCATTAACCCACTCTAAGAAATCAATGTTCTAGCAATGCATAGTCTGATTAAGGTTCAACAAAAAAATGCATTCATTTATCCAGGACATATTTACTGACCTCTCATACGAAAAGGACAATGTGGAACACTGAAGGTTTTACAAAGGTGAACCTATTAGACAATACTTTCAAGGTGATGACAGTTCAGTAGAAATTAGAAGATCGTAGTTAGCAATAGAAAACGTGACTTAAAATAGATATAGACTGATGAAGTACACAGAAAGCAGTGGAGAATATATCATTCATTTTTATAGGATATAGTAAAAATAATTTTAAATATTGCAAAATAACTATTTATAGTAATAGTGTTGGCATTTTCCAGCATTAGTAAAAGTCCGATCTGAAATTGGGTGACGAGATCATTAAAAAGATAGTTATTACGGAGATTTCAGAAACTAGGGGACTTCTTGAAGGAGGGAAGATCTTTATGTTAATTATTTTTTAGCCTCTCACTATGGCCCTAATTAAAATTTTTGTTTCCTTTGCTGCTGTCTTCTAACCTTAATTACCTGATGTTGGCTACAAACCGTATACCAAGAGTGTGTGCATGTTCGTATACATTTATTATCCTCATGGTGATTCAACTCAATGTTCATTTTATAGATATAAACAACCATGAGATAAACTAAATTTTATGACTCCCCTCACCCCCATGGAGACAAATGTGCCTGGGCTATTTCTTTTTTTGACTTTGATCCTTTTTCCCAGAAGGGGAGTGGTAGAATTACCACTTTTGATAGAAAAAATATTGAAGGAAACATAGGCTGTTCACATAGAATCCCCACAGCAAGAAAGGAATTGGTTGACCGCAACCGCATTTTCCTAATCATTTATCCTAAATCTTTTCTTGAAATAAGACTGACTATAAATTTCATTAATAAGGAAATAGGTCTATCACTTCAACATTTTCTGGATATTGCCACATGCTGATTTAGGATATACATGTTATATAATCAGTTACTTATTCGGAGTGATGTGAAACTTACAGACAGTCAGTATTTATTGGAAAGTTATGATTTAGGTATTTCTCTAAAGTATAAGTTTTGCTTTTATGAAAAAACTTCTGATAAATTCAGAAGACTATAATTTTAATCATTTTATACTATTTAGGGGAAATAAAAAGAGGAAACCTTCGTATTCCAGAACATTTGGTTGAATGAGTAACACCTCTTTACACTTGTTTGGAGCTGCAGGAAACTGTGACTTTGTTCATTTGATTGCTTCCTTCTGCCTGTCACTGCAATGACTAACACATATGGTACTTAGTAAAAAGATAGATGGGTAGGAATTTAGTCTACAAAGCACAAATGTATCTGTAGCATTGAGGAGAAAACTAACATCTTTAAAGAAGTAGTTCTTTTTCAATGAAAAATTTCAAACCGTTCAATCTAAGAATATCATATAGACCTAATGTAACAAGAACGTATTGGTCAACTGTGATATAAAAACTGATTGCTCCTATACGTTCTTTTCACATGGTATAATGTGAAGAGATGATGATTTAGATTAAGTCCTGTTCTGTGAAGCCCCTTAAACTCTTAAGTCTCAGGTTGCTCAGTACTAAATATTTCTAACTATACGATGATGTATATATTTATAAGAGCTGCATAAACAAAATATCGTGTATAAATCATCATCCTTGTGAGATTATGTGAATATTTTATAAAGATACTAAGCCATTGGAATATATTTATATAAATCAGATATATGTATTTAATACTTCCACTTCATCTGCTAGAATTTGAGCTAAAATAATAGGATAAAAATAAAAGGATCTCTTTGAATGTTGAATGAATGAATAGATATTTGGATTTACTTCAATAAACTGACCAGCTTGATTTATATTATAAATTCATTATATTTAGAAAAGTTGCAATCATTTATTGATTCAAAAATATATTTATTAAGTACCTAAAGTTTGCATGGCACTATGCTAAGTGCTAGGAATACAAAATTGTAAATGATATATATATTTATTGTTTGACTAGATTATTACTGCCTAGTGAAAAGACTGGCATATAATGATAAAACAATAGAATTATTCCTTTTATAGAATGTTTTATATACTGTACCTCATTCATTTCTCACATCAAAACTGTGAAGTAGTTATTGGATCACCCACTTAACAAATGAAAAAATATTAGATGTGAAGAAAAGAGTCTTACCTCAAATTCCTCGTTATCATAATTGACTTAACAAACACAGGCTCCTCATGAACTTATACATGTACAAACTTAAGTTTGTACATTAGAGCATAGGTGCTAAAGTATGTATATGTATGTGGTGTGTGATACTGAGTAAAACAAACAAGGAAATTGCCATGTATTTACTACCTGAATCTAATGTTATAAACTGGCTGAAACTTAAGGCTACTCTTTAGAAAGTCATTCAAGGGAAGTTCATTATTAGTGGAATTGGTAAAATTAGGCAGTTACAAATTGAAAAACATCGGAGAAGACACAAAAAAACTGTCTTGAAACTGATGAAAACCTTGAATATAAAAGTACTTAATTTCAGAGCACTTCACTTGTTAATATATTTTATGTTTGTCATTTTTTACTTCAAATAATAAAAAACAGACAAAATAAAAAGTAAACAATCACATAGAACAAGGCTAAGGAAAACAGCATGATAATATGAATTGGTTTGTGATTTTGAGTCTTAAGTAATCATTTTAATTTGCACTCCCAAATTATGAGAAATCTATATGGTTTTTTTTTATGCATATAGACATTTAACACTTTTTTCTTTTCCTTTCTTTTTTTTTTTTCTGTTGTAATGGTGAAGAAACTGATTTCAATTGGCAAAACAAAACAAAACAACAAAAGACCCTGAACAGTGCTGCCACCTACTGCTCCAAGAGCTGTTAAGCACTGCTGTGAATCCATTGTGTCCTGCAACTCATGGGCAATGAATATTTATGGCATCCAAATAACAAGTCTACTGAATTACCTACAGAAATAACTTCCTAAATCAGCTTGTAGGAAATAATAATTGTAAGTCTATCAGAGAATTGCTGATTGCTGTTCGCAGTCAATAGCAATAGTAGATTATGCAATGCTGAATTTTGTGTTTCACATACTCAAAAAATGTAAACCATCTGTGTGTAAGAGCATTTTCTATTGAAATAGATGATCACATTAAACAGAGTCATCTCTGTTCTACTGCACTAATGAAATTTATTGGAGACAGAAGTAAAAAGGACACTAAAGACTTAGAGAACCACTGTTGAGGATCAAGCACATTCTTACTGTAAGGAACAAAAGACTGATACATTTAGCAAAAAAATGATTCATAGAATTTTAAAAGGATTTCGTTTAGGAAATGATTTGAAAACTCTCCAGGCAATATTAACAGCACACCCTGTGTGCCGGCCAGCCAGCCAGCTCCTTACACAAGCGAGGAGGCAGAACCATCCTGGCAGGAAGGCACTGACAAGCCAAATGAGAGTTGGCCACAGTCTTTGTTTGCTTAATAGGAAAAGTTATTACCTTTGCTTGTTATCCCAAGAAGGCTAATGGAGCTCTCATGCTTCTCTCTTTCCAGGCACTAAATAACATCAATTACAATGATCCCAATTAAAACAGGAAATAGGAGATGTGAATTTGAAAATTAAACTAATAACCCCCCAGACTGAAATCTTCTGTTACTTTTTCTTGTCACATGTACTCTTTGAGATTCTGGTTTCCTTCATTAACTCACATCACCTTAAAAATCTCTAAATTGCTAAAAGTAAAAAAAAAAAAAAAAAAGAAAAGAAAAAAGAAAAAGAAAAAGAAAAAAGAAATGCACCTGCTCTAGCAGTCCTAACATTTGGGATTTTCTAGCATCAGTACAATTGAATGCCTGATTTTCTTAATGTTACATTCAAAATATTATCTAAGAAATGTGAAGCACAAAAAGTGAGAGAATACATGTCTTTAGACCAAGCTGAATTTATTTTCAATTTTGTAATGTCTTAAATATAACTATAACTTCTACTTTTTGATGCCTCTGAGCTTTTATTCATAAACTCTTAAGTAGTAACAGATCATAATTCATGTTCTCTATACAAGTATTCTCAGGTTACAAACATGCTTAAAGGAAGATATTTCACATATGTAGTCAATACATAATTTTGAATAAAAATATATCGGTGCAACAAGAAAATGCTGGACTTACTCTGATATTAATCCACAGAGTAAACTCCACAAGAAAAACTAGCAGAAGAGAATGAGGAATCTATATACTACAATTTTAGGTACGCATCTGGGGATTTATTTGTAATCTTTTTCCAAAGATATTTGGAGACCTTTGTACTCTAAAGAAAATTAGAATTTATATAGTTGATTGATTATTGGGCTTTCTCCATTTATGAAAATATGTGGAGTTTCCATATTTTTATTAGTCCTACAACTACTATTGAATTTTAGTGGCTTGGTATTTGTTCGCTAAACAGGTCTCTGAAGCAGCATTAGTGCATTTGTGAAATGAGATGTACAGGTACATTAAAGCAGATAAACAACTGTCTACAAAATAGCAAGTGAACAGATTGTTTAGTTGCCATAGACACATTTTTAACATTAGTTAGCCCGATCCAACATAAAATACACCTATTATCCTGGGATCTATGTCTGCTTCTCTGCTATATCCTTGTGAATGAGATAATAGTATCGATTTATAACACATGTCTATGGAGTTGAGATCCAAAGTACTCTAATGCTACAAAATGAATTTAGGAAAACATTAGAACTTTTCATTTGAATATGTCTGGTGGATTCAGTCAAAACCACATTGCACACTTTAGTAATTCTTGTGTACTGTTTCATTTTCCTTTCTTTCTCTCTCTGTCTTTGAAATAATTAGTGAAGATATTAAAGAGTATGGAAAGAGGAACATCAATAAAATTTAAAGAAGAATTATAAATATGGTGAAATTGAATAACTCCAAATTTTTTGATACGAATAGTGCTCTCTGGAATTGTGTTATTAGTGACCCTGAGTAATATCTACTATTTTGGTATTTTTGTCATACTTTTAAAATGAGCTCAAGACTTCAGAGACCTTAAACTTTAAAGACATGAATTTAATTATGTTCCTACTGAATGAGAGCAGTGTGGATTTTATTTAATCAAATGTTAATTTACCCTTTTCTTAAAGTGTTGCCATTTCATTGCTGAAACCATTACCCAGCACTTTGAATGAAAAAGCCCATATGACAATTAATAAAGAAATAGCAAATCACTGGGAAGTTAGGTTACAAATTTTCTCCTTGCAATCTGGTATTAGAGAAAACAAATTAAAGATAGATCACGTGAGTTTAACGTACTAAAAGGAGAAAGTCCTGTTCCAGTTTCTAATATCTTCTTTCTAACTAAATTAAACCCCTCTAGAGACATAACTAATAATTTATTATTTTGTTGAGGTAGAATCATACATATTTTACTGCACAATGTAATTTTATGTTGATTTCACTTATTTGGTATTCATAAACTATTATTAGAAATATTGATTATTTATCACAATACTGGGAAACATCATTTTAGGTAAAAACCAGTGAAATTCCCTGCCAGTGTGGTGTCTTTGAAATGTAATTAAGATTCTACACTATGAAAGGTAGAGTGCTTGAAGAAGACTTTTAAGATAATTATCTGATAATATTTACCCACTATTACTTAATTTGTCCAATAACATTAATATACATAATTTGCTAAAAGTTGAGATAGTTGGTAACAGAGCTACTTTATTGTTTTTATTTTTAAATGTATCAATATTGAGTTGATCCATTAAAGAATATATGGGGCAATAATTAAAAAAGTATACATAATAATTTTTTCATTTATGAGGAGAATGGAAAGAAATAGGGTCCCTTTAGATGTTATTAATTACAAATATGTTATCTGAAATACAAACCAAAAATTAAATTCTTTCTTAAGCAAAAATGTATTTGTTCATCTTTAAATCAGGTATAAGTATGTGTGTGTGAGTACCAAATATAAGGGAGGAAAGTTGTTTCTTGGAAGGAATGTCACTTCAAAATAAGTATAAATGAAAAATAAATTTCCTAAAATTCCTATTTCTGATGAAATATGATGGTGATGATATGAAAAAACAAGCCACGTCTAAAGATAATAGTTTATGCCTGCTAACATGATTCTTCCAAGGTCTAACACTTTTGAGTACCTACCATTTGCCTAACACTTGCGCTAGGTACTACAACTACTACTTGGAACTATTAAGAAAGTTCTTTCTAAATCTTATTCTGAGACTGGACTCTTTTACACAACTTTAAGTAGGGCAGCCTGAGTCTAAAACATGTTATTTCACTTAGCTTAGAAGAATCAACAATTTTACTGACCTGGGAGGGAGCTTTTTGTTGCTGTTTTTTCATTTTTTCTTGGCTAGGCTCCTGACCAAATTCTCATAACCACCGTCAAGAAACATCTCTGTATTCTGCATCAACCCTTATATAATATTTCTTTTTATATCCCTCTTCATCCCTCATTAATTCCCTGCCTCCCTTCATTTTTTCATAGCCACACCTCTTAAAAGAGTAATCTACAGCTACCGTTCCCTCTTTTTCATCTCCAATTTATTGTACAAAGCACTATAGATTATCTTCCGTCCTCAACACTTAAGCAAAATTTTTATCAGCGACACTAACGATCTCCTAAATGTTGATAACATCTCTTCAGTCATCTCCCTGCATCCTCGTTCTAGCCTTTGGCGTTTGACATTGTCAATCATTCCGTGTTTAAAGCTCTATATTTCCCGAATTTCCACTGCATTGCTCTTCGCTGGGCCTTCTCCCAACCCCTTAACTTTGGCATCTTAGTTTTCTTCCCCCGAGTTTCTTCTTTTATCTATTGCTTATATATGTTTCCTCACTTTGGTGTCTGTAAAGGATTTCATCCAGATCCACAACTCTAGCTGTCCCGCATATTCTGATGGCTCTCACATTCATCCATTGCCTGATTAAATGACTGTTGATTGCCCGCGTATGAAATGCAAGGCGCCATTCTAAAGGGTAGAGAGTCCAACATGAGTACCAGTGACAAATTGTCTCTCCTCACCGTGCTTTCGTTATAGTCAGCGAAACAGACACGTAACAGGTTAAATAACAGTGTGCTTATATATTGTCAGGTAGTCATCGTGCTCTGAAGATAAAGCAGGATAAGGGCTTAGAGACTTACAGAGGGGAGGATGATATTTTAGATCAAACAGTTGGGGAAGGCCTCTCTGAGGAGATGATATTTAAGCAGAAGCCTGAATAATATAAAAGCTAGTCTTGCATATGTCACCATCCAATCAGTAGCACTAACTAAAAATTTGAAGTTATCCTTGACTCTTCCTCTCTCTCATGCTCCTATTTTATCTGACATTAAGTACTGTTGATATTAGCTCTTAAATTGCATTCGAATCGATCTACTTCTCTTTATCTTCTGCTCCATTACTTAGCACCACCCTAGTCTGGGCTGCCCTCATCTCTCACTTGGACTATAAAGTAGCCTTCTAACTCTCATTTTCACCTTTATCTTCCCTCCATAATCACTCTTGCACGTTGTAGCCAGTGAGATTTTCTCAAAATGTAATCCAGTCATGTTATTCTCCAGGCTCTCCAGTTTAAATACTTAAATGAATTTTTTATTGCTCTTAAAATAAAAATAAAAATCCTGAGCCTGGCCTCCAAGATCCTGTGTGTTTCCCCCTACATACTCCTCTAGCCTTATCTCACATCAAGTTCTCCATCTCGGTATTTCTGTCCAGCCCCATTAGCATTCTTACAGGCTCACCAAATTCCGTAATCCCTGTAACTCCAGTTTTGCCTGTGCTATTCCTGAAACCAGATTGCCTCAGTTAAAATTCCAACTCTATCATTCTCTGCGTGTCTTTGGGAAAGCCACTTAATCTCTTTGTGCTTCAGTTTCGTTATCTGTAAAATGGAAATAAGAATAATATGTACTTCCTAGGGTTGTAAAAAGTGCTTAGAACAGTACTTATCTCTTGGCAAGTGCTATATGAGTGTTTATCATTATATAAATTCTTGCTATTAAATCACAGTACCCAGAATATAGTAGGTTCTCGATAAATACTTGTTGAATGATAATTCCCTGATCAGTTACTAGAGGCTAATTCCTTTCTTCTAAGCACATTTATATCCAGGACTCTAACTTATGTGGAAATCAAGTTATCCTTCCTTAGCCAAAGAATATTGTAGCCAATATCTACAATATTCTTGTAAGTAATTTCTCATTCCCATTAAATTAGCTTTCTTTTATTAAACCCAACTTTATGTTTTATGACTTGTCCTCAGTAATGAAATGGGCTGTAATACCTGATACATATTAATTAGGGATAAGGATTTTTTTCACAGATGGTATGTGTGCTTTCCATTTCATACTCAGATTTAATCTAAATTGCATATGAACTATGTCTATTGAGTTTTAAAAGTGAATATAAGCTACTATCCTAAGCAGAAAAGAACAATTAACACTTTCATGAGTTAGAGCTCAATTTATGGTTATATTATAATGAATAACCATTTCCTAATTTAATAAAACTCTATGCCTTAACTGTAAATGTTAATAGATAAAAATAGTAGCTGGACTTTTCACTGGTTGTGAAATATAAAATATTACATTTTATAAAATGGTTAAACTTTTAAAGAAACATCTTATTTTCATACCTGTTTCAGTATTCTGCTAGTAAAACTGTACAACCCAAAGCATTTCAGGAAAACACTGTAGTAACATGAAAATGCAACTTGTTTTTAAGATAAATTCTGTCTAGTTCCGCCAGATGGTTCTAATAGAAATTCAGAAACATTATCACCAATAACTTAAATATTGTTTATCAAACTCTATGTACAAGGTACACTATGAGGTACTAATGGGTATTAATATCTGGACATAAATAATTTTAGTTTATAAATATGATTAAAGTTGATGCTAGAGATATAAACATAATAGCAATTAGTAAAATCTATTGATTTGTCTTCTTATTTGGGAACACTGAAATAGTGAATATGTATACTTGAATATTATAGTGTACCCAAAGAGATTTTAAATATCTTAAGAATAGAAAATGTGCCTGTAATTTTTTAAATCTCTTATAATTCTTTATCCTGCATATCCTTTAGTGAACTAAACTCTCTCTCACACTGAAAGAAGATATGACTTCAATGTTAACAGACATCTGTCATAGATCTACATAAATATTTTAAATATTTTATTAAAGAAATTCCTTATTATAAAAAATATTTTACCTATTCTTGGGTTTAACTTTAAAAGAGTAAATGGGTGCTTTTAAAATGCATCTGTAGCTCTGCTAAAGAAAATTCTAAATTTTATTAGTCCTTCAAGGACTCATTCATGTCCCATTTTTTGTTAAGAAACAATGCCAGTTTCTCCATTCAGAATTCATATTTTATTCCCATGAATATGCCTTTGTACTTTCATTACAGCATTTCTCATAAACTGCATTGCATTATCTGTGTGAGCATGTGTGTGTGTGTATGTGTGTGTGTGTGTGTGTGTCTGTGTGTGTATGTGTCACTGTGTCTGGGTCAAAGTACACACATATAATAGTCCTTGTCACCCTTACAAGATTATGAGTAGCTGTTCAAGTACTTTGCTCAAATTTAGTTATCCTCCAATTTCATTTGGATTCAAATTCATCTTATTTGGGCTGGAATATCCAGAAGAGTCTCCCTCTGTGATATGTTCTTATTTAGATTAAAAATAATAGTGATAATAATTAGTCTAAACAAAATACGCTATGATGTTCCTCCCTACTCACAAAACCCCAGTCATGTTACTTTTAACATACATTCTAAATGAAGTATTCAGTTTTGTAAAGACTCTGATTTAAGCAATCACTAATTATTAATAGTAAGGTCAAAAGTTGTGTCTTCTTTCTAGGTAAATCTTATATAGCACTTAATTTTTAAGATTTGAATAGCTTGAATCTCCTGACACTGGCAAATATTAACATACAATCACAATATGCAGAAACAGGAATTAAGTTTGGTTAGAGAGAGGTAAAAAGAAGTGTCTTAAATCCCAGTGCATATAGAACTGTTTTATAAAAATGTTGGCCTTGAATATAGACTTTATGTGTTTCCAAATAATAGACAGTAATGTGTATTTCTTTGACTAAATTCAAAGAAAGAACCATTATATTTTAACAGACTTTGATTTTTTTTGGCCAGAAAATATGGTGTTTCTACTAGAATATTGATGTAGGAAAAAATACTCTACTTTATTTTCATATCTTTGCATAAGATTGTGTTTACAGTGCCATTATTCACAGAAGCCTTCCATAGAGTATTTTTTCTTGTAATTAAAACAGTAGGACTTAATGACAGGCTGGGGATGCTTGCTGTTTTTGTAATAATGAATTGAACTATTTGAATGGGTAGAAAATGTTAATACAGTGATTATCACAGACTGAGCTAAGTCTTGTCATAAAAGATAAAAGTATTAAATTTGCATTAGATGTTTCTAAAATGAAATTGAATACTGTAAAGTCGTGTAAAGGTATTCCAGCTTTGCCAAACATGATCATAATTGTAAAGGAATATAGAAGTTGTGATTCACATAAACTCACTTTGACAGCAAAATAAACCCACTGATTTTTGTAACCCAAGGTCACTGGTTTCATTAAATCCCTTTATTTAGTTCTATGACTCGTGGGTGTTGCTTCATTGTACTACTCTTTCAGTGGTTTATAGAGGGCTTGTGGCTTTCTTATGCTAAATAATATATATTGTGACATGTGGAAAAATCCTCACTTACTTCAAAAATAAGTGATAGTTAGAAATGAAATTCAGTAGGAGACATGGATCACTTTTAACTAAAAATTGTACAGGGAATTATTGGAAGCCAAGTTGTTAAAATAAATCAAATAGTGAATAATACCATTTTCATTTGATTAGAAAGAACAATGACAAAAAAAGAAACTCAGTCACATTGTTTTAGAGTGTACCTTTTTACTTGATTCTATACAATTATAATATGATACTTTTGGGTTTTGCTATTAAGCTTAAAATCAAGTTAGTTTTAACAATAGACTTTTAGAGAAACTGATTTTATTTTTGAAATGCTTAGATAGAAAGAAACATTTTGTGACCCATGTGTTTGTTGGTGATAGTAAGAAAGGCTTTGAAGAAGAAACCAACTTCAAAATTCAGGCTGTATTTCCAAAATCATTCTGAGTTTTTTGTAAGAAATTTTCTAACATTCTCGTATTTCTACAAAGTTATTTTTGTTTATCTGTCCTTATCTCCATCCTCCTGTCTCACCTACCTACTAATTCCCTCCCCTGGATGAACTCGAATATCCAATTTCTCTGTTTCTCTGCTTCTGAGAACAATAAAATACTCAAGCCAGGCGATGCAATTAAAGTTTATGGTTTTTATTTTATATCGGCCCCCAATATTCTCTGGCAATCTTTACCCCATTCTTCTCTGAGCTTCCTTGCCCACTCTCCACAGACACCCGCTTTGCTGGTGCACAGAGTGAAATCAGAACAATGTTTCTCCTTTGGGCTACTCCAAACCTCTCTCAATTTCTTATTTCCTTTCATTCTCAGCATACGTTACTGTCTCCTAATTTACCAAGAAAAATAATGATAATAGGACATGAATTCTCCACCCTGCTCTCTTCCAGCTCCCAACCTTTTCTCTGTTGCTAACTCAGAGGAAGTATCTTTCTTCCTTTACAAAGCCCGACTCTACCTGCTAACATGATCCCATCCTTGCTGGAGCATTTCTCTGTCATTTCTTCTCATTCTGTATCAGTAGTCTCTCCTGACTCACTGGCTCCTCTCGTGCATCGTATAAACATATCAATTCTCCATGGGCAGAAGGATGAACAACCACAAACTTCTGTCTTCCTCTTTCTAAAGTGGCAGCCTATTTATTCATTCATTCTTAAGAGCCTGATTTTTTGTCATTCTGTTGACCACCATTCTTAAAATCCTTGTTCACTTCCGAGTTCACTGCGATCTAGTGACTCCTTCACCAGATCACCAATATTCCTATTTCCAAATTTAAGGGTCCCTCTTCAGTTACCCTTTTTGACTTTGCTATTGTACTTGACACTGTCATTGGTTTCATCTTTTTAAAATTCTCTCGTTTCCTCTCCAACTCCACAATACCACTTTGTCCTTGGTCTTCCCTACACATCTGACCATTACTTTTGGTCATTTTTACTGATTTCCTTTTCTGTTACCCATTCATTTAACAATGGTGGTTTTCCTGAGTTTGCCTTGGAAAAAAATTTGAGTTATCTCACCCTCTCTTATTGTTTCATTATCACTGATAAGCTTTCATATCTTTCTGCTGCTCTCAACCTAAACTTAATTCTCCAAGTTACTGCCTTAGTCAAACATTCAACCATTGCTATCTGAACTAGTATTATAGTATTTTAATTGTTCTCCTGGATTTTTTCTTATGTCCTTTACCCTTGTTATGCTCCATACAACTTCCAAATCTGAGCATGTTTATTTGTTTTATCAAGACTTTTAATAACTACTTTGTGCATCGTGTTAGGTAGTCACAATTAAGTTAGATACTTAATTGCGGCACTTCTAGCCCTTGTCAACTTAGGGCTCATCTTCACAGAACTTCTTGTATTTTTTTCTAAATATATTATTACCTTTTAGAACTCCATCCTTTTTTTACATGCTTTTTGTTATGTCCATAATGCTCTTTACTTACTGTATTATAACCAAAAATTTAAATATTAACTTTTCATTCAATATCAAGCTCAAATTCCACCTCTTCTCTAATCAACATGGAATATGTTACATTTCTCTTTTTCTGTACTTTCCAAAAACTTCCTTTCCCTTGTCTATTTGTGTCTATGCATGTTTCTCATTCCAAACTATGAACAGCTTGAAGGAAACGCCATTTCATCCTTATGTGTAAAACAATTAACAGAGTGCCCAGCACTTAATATCTATGCAATAGATAATCATTGAGAGAAACAAGGAAATTTTCTCTATTATTTTCTACTACATAGAAATGAATTATATACACAATGCGTACTGTATATACAATAAGCTAAAAATGATCAAGAGAAAATAAATAGTACTTTGTCTTTTCTCCTAAGTAGCTGATAAACTAATGAAATATGTATACTTATATTTTCATACATAATGAATACATTAAAATGAGTACTTAAAAGAAGAAAAAGCAAGAAAAAATTAAATATGAATGATAGATCTACATGTTATAAGTGGGATTCAATTATAGATAAGAGTAACACAAAATATCTTATTTCACTTTATCTTTAAACCTCATGTGCAATGATGTATTTACAGCTTTTTCTCTGTGTATTTAAATTTTGTCCTTAAGATTAATATAGTCTTTCAGCTTAAATTCAATGAATGTCCAGCTGAGGCTAAAGATATGCTAATTTTAGCATCCTGAGTGATTTTTTGTTTGTCTTAATTATATTAATTTCATGAGAACATTTTCCTTATCATTTCCACTTTCTACCATATCATCTTTTGCACATCAAAGTGAAATGTCAACAGATGCTTGTAGAATGAAATGAAAGTATACAAAAATAAAACAAAAGTTTAAAGGTGGTAAAGTTGCTGAAATTAAGCTGTTGTAGGAAAGACAGCAATACCAGGAGAGGAGGTTATCAGTTGATAAATGATATTTGGGATTCTAAGTATAAAAGTATTTTTTGAAAGTCTGTGGAAATTTAAAGTTACTTAAAAGCTAAAGTTTTGAAAAACAAAAATCATCTATAATGCAAGGTTCTGGACAAAGGACATGATGATACTAACAATATTGTTTACTCTTGACCAGGCACTGTTCTAAGAGTTTTACATTTAATTTTCACAACAACCTTATGAGATAGGTATCATATTATGCCCATTTTATAGGTGGATATACTGCAAGTTGGGTAACTAACATACCTGAGGTCATACAGATGGCTGCATGTAGTGAGTGGCTGAGCTAATATTGAAGCCTGGGTAGTCTTGTCCTAGACCAACACTTTTAATGACTCACTCCATTCTCTCTCCACTGTCAAAGACAAACAGGAATGGGTTGACAATGACCCTTTAGAACACAATTTTTATAATATGTGCTTTCACTGTTCTTCCATATGAGATATTAACTGCATATATCTGTGAACTGGGGAGGAGACCAAATGAAGACGGTAGTTTTCAAATTCCATTTTGGCTGTGTACATGAACAACACTCTAATTTCCCTACCATTGTAAGAAAACAGATCATTTTTAGCCCAAAACTCAAATGGTTTTCTGGGATTAAAAATACTCAGTAAGCAATTTGCAATATATATACAAGTAAGCCTGAAAATGAACAGATGTTTAATACTTAAAAAAAAAGTACAAAGGGACAATATAATAAAAATCATCATTTGTGATATTAAATATGTATATCCTTTTTCCTCTTCCTTTACTTTTAATTGTTATGAGACTATGTAAATATATTTATTATTGCTGAGAATTTCTTTTCTCCTAACCTGATGATTCTAAGGCAACAGACAGAGTAGGGATGAATAGATAGAGTAAGGAGAGGAGGAAACCAAGCAATTGATTGCTATTTATTGACTGTCCAAAATGTGATGGAATTGGTAAATGTGAGGAGGGTCAGACTGAGGTATGTCATCTCCGAAGGAGTACACCATTCACAGCTCCAGGCAGTCAACAATCCATAAGGGTTTGGAGCAAAGAATGAAAGGTACCCAGATAAAAATCTTTAGTTTTTAGGATTTGAACAAACCAAAATATAGCTTTCTACTACCATCACTCACTTTAGTGCTTGATTCTATCAAGAAAATAGTTTGGCAAATTAATCAAGTGAATAAAAGAGTGCTCAGTTAGGATTTAGAAATATTCAAGCTTTTCTATTTTTCACTTGAAACTGCTAGCACTGGATTAATTTGCTACATAGCACTTCTAAAGTTTGAGCATAGACGGTGAAGAAATTGATAAATATAAATGTATGTTCTTTCTGTTTTATAAAATAACTTTGATTTATCTATGCATTCAGAAAGTTGTTTTAAAATAATGCTTGATATCTCAGGGCTTAGGTCTAGATAGATAGGTACAGATAGATAAGGTTGAATATTATGTCATATAATAGGAGTGACTTAATCTACTTGGAAATGAGGGAAGAGTCTAAGGGGGAAATGACATACGATTTGTGATTTCACCCAGTGTGTGTCTGTGGCATTGTAGAAAGAATGCAGCAGTATATGGTGAGGGGTGTTCCAGGTGAAGGAAACAGTAAATGCAAAGGCAAAAGAGCCTAGAGGATTTGCAGGTTGGGTTGGCCATTGAGCTTCAGGTGAGGAATTTCAGGAAAAGAAGCTGGAGATGCAAGCAGAGTCAAGTTGCTTGTAGACTTCTCCAGCTACATGAGAGAAGAGGTGGTTCGGTGCATGTACAGGACAGCATACATACATGCACGCATGAGTGTGGGACGGTAAGGGAGAGTGAGGAAATGACAGCAAGTTCATGGGGTTAAAAAGAGGAGAATTAAGCAAAGATGGCCATGTCATTTTTCTATGCCTACCTCTTGGACTAGATCTGGGCCTTTATTGAGTCAGGTTCTAACGTTACTAAAGAGGTTATTTTTAAGGGGACTGTTCGTAATTAGGGTCTCAAGGATAGCTATTAATACAGTTGGGGGCAAAATATGGCACAAAGTTCAGAAGAAGATAGAGCACTTCCCTAAGGCTGTGTGGAAGACATCAGGGCTCTGACACAGTGAGGGGGACATAGGGCAGCATTCACTGTTTTGAAATATCATGAGCTGTAGCTTATGGAGCAGCAACAGGTTGGCAGCCCGGGAAAAGACATCAGCATTTTCACAGGGGCTCCCACTGTGCGTTCAACAACCACAGATAAGAGTGAAGAGCCTGAGAAAACCAAGAGGGTATTCATGAGCATCTGTGAGACTCCTGGGGGAATCCTAGAAATATCCAGAAAAGGTTTTTAAGGGGCAAGGAGATACAGGGACTCCGCAAGCAGGTTGGGCCAAGAAACAGGGAAATTTATGTTATTGCAATGCCCCCCTATGTGTCCTCAAGCCTGGAAAGACAGCAGACACTCAGATGACAACGTGCCAGTTTAAATAAAGTTTGACCATTTTTATTTTAAGTTATATATCTGATACTTCTAGGGGAATGTGGGACTAGAAAATGGGCCAGGGTGCAAATATGCAAGGATTCCATCAGAGGGAGAATGCAAAGGTTAAAACAAGAAAGTGCATCGAAATGTGCTTCCAAATCTACTGTAATGGGTTCGAGATGAAAACTGGACTCTGTGGTTCAGATCCTTCTGAGGATTTTGAGGACTGAACCTAAGCAAGAGGAGCTTGGGTCACATCAGACAGTTGGGAAGTGGCTGGATGACTTCCCAAAAGAAGTATGTGGGTACCACCATTGGGAGTTTTACATGTGCTGGGCAAGCATTTGCATAGGTGGGCCAGGGCTATTGATGTCCAAATGAGATGAGGCAGAACTGAAGTGAATGACACTGGTTTTAGCTCCTTATGTGGATACTAAATTGGTTCAAATCACATAAGAGCCTTCAGTGTTTTAGGGATTTCACATTTTCAGTGGGAAGATACTTACATGAAAAGAGTCAGCAGTTACAAATAAAGTCAACTGTTGAGACTCATAGATAAGTAAACCACACGTAAGAAAATAGTTACTGGAATTTTTAAGATCCGTATGATGGCAGGAGTTTTGCATTGTAATAAGGATACCTCATAAAATTTGATGTAACTGTCCTAAGAAGGAAAACTATGTATACATATTCCCATCCCTAAACTTTATGGTTTTTAACCAGTAGCATGCAACTCTATGAAACCACAAAATGTTGGGCATGATCTGTTTCTGCTCAATTATTACTAAGGTATCAGATACCCAACCTCCTCGCTATAGTGTTTGAAGGCATTTGCATGGTAGGTATGCTCAGAGAAAGGTTTAGCTTCTATCTATTAATCTAGAGGTTGCTATATTAATAGGTTGCACACTTCATTGATTTTTAATTAATTTCTAAAGAGACACAGAGGATAACGACCACAGCCCACAGACATCTCTGTTCTCGTTGCAACCCACATCTTTATTGATCAGCTGCCTAAGGAGCAGAAGTAATCCATTTTAAGTACACCTCCCTGTGAGAGTTTGGACACTACATGATTCACTCCTCCCATTGTAATCACATTGGCAAGAGGTCAATGGGGGAAAAGTGTAGCGTGGTTGGTATTCTCTCAATGCAGGCAGATGAGCTTTATACTCACAATTTAGTAAGAAAGCAGAGGCTTCTCACACATGCTGTTTAATTTACTTTTCGTTTTTGCTTTTCTTTATTTATTTTATTCTTTGGTTTCCATAAGAGGCCTTTCAAGTCCCAAGGAGGCTTTTCTTCAAATAAAACTTTCCAAAGCTTGTAAAGAGTGGTAAATGCAATTTCTGAAGAAAATGTAGGAACAAGAAGAAAAAAAAATCTGTTATCTCTGCTGGGTTTTAGGAATCTGTAAATGGTATCCCCGTTCACTCCCCCTGGTACTCTAATACCAATGTCTGAGGTTTAGCCTAAATACAGTGGGGTTTGCTTTTCTCCATCCCGTCATAAATAGCCTAGACTTTAAATTAGTTTTACCTAAAGGGTAAATAATAATAATAATAATAATAAATTCCTATTGCACGGAGAGCAGCACAAAATTTTGCTCTTATAATTCATTTACTCCAACCGCAAACTTGTACTAAGTGCCAATGAAATGCCAGGCAATCTTCAACTTGTTGAAGATACATAATTGAATTCACAAACAGTTGGTTTTTAAAGTGCCTTCAGAGGTACCATCCTTGGGGGACCCAGCAAAACTAAAGAGGTTTGTTTATAAGCCTTAAATGTTTGTTATGTATAAAAATTTTCTCTTCACTGAATTCTTAGAGCACTCGTTTTCTATATAACAATCATTCAGTTATATATGCTATCTTCTGTGAGTTTCGTGTATAGTTTTATAGTCTAGTGAGTATGGTTTTATGGGTATGGTCATAGAACATAATGGTTAAGATCACTGGCTCAGGAGTCAGCCTGCCTGCAGACAAATTTTGGTTCTGGAAAACTTCGTCATGCACTAGTTTATTACCTTTGGGCAAGTTATTTTAGCTCTCTATACATCGGTTTCCTCATCTTAAAATGGAAATAATAGTAGTACAGATCTCACTGGGTACCCGTGAGTTCCTATAAATAAAACATTTAGAGCAGTCCCTGGCAGAGTAAATGCTTAAAACATAACTATTATATATATACAAACAGATATAATTCGTCTTATAATTTTTATAATTTTTTCTTCCTCATATGGTTTCTTTGTTGTCAATTCACAAGAAACCTCTCCACGTTGGTCTTCCACCATTACTATTACTATTATTACTTGTCCACAGTCTTCTGCACTAAAATTAGTACTGAATAACAGATCATATTGTTAAGCACATTTAGAACATTACACAAATAGTATAATTCAGTGTTGTTTGTAGTGTCAAAGAGATGGAGGAGAATGTGATGTCCACCCATAAAGGAATAGACAACAAATTGACAGTGCATGTATGTGTTACATATGGATATATGTTTGTGAGTGGGTGTGTATAATTTAAGGCAACAATGAGAAGCAATAAGCTGAATTACTTATAACAACATGCTTGAATCTAAAAAAGCATAACGAGTAAAATGTGACCCTATGTAATACACAAACTATATATTAAAAGTAACACAAACACTGCTTTTAAAAAGTATAGATAAAACTGAATAAACATAGATGATGGTTTGGAAGGCTATTAAAAACACTGTTGTGAATACTTTGATGGACAAAAGAATGGGATTTAGGCAGAGAATATAGGGAAATAATGATAATAATATGTATGAATTATGATATGTGATTAGCTCAAAATTTTGTATACCTGAGACCCTAAAAGAAAACAAATGTGTTCTCGGGAGCAACACCTATAAGGCAATGAGAAAAGCAGTGTTGGACAGAAGGAAAAGTTGGGCTACAATGAAGTCACAACAGAGGCCTCATCCAATCCCCTGGAGCTACAATAGCTCTTTGAAATTATCCAAGGGGAAATGGCCTTTGTAACTCTGCATCAAACAATCACTGAATGTGTGCCGCCCCTGTAAGAAGGGATCCCAGTGAAGCAGCTCCCCTTGCAGTTGGGTTGGAGATATCAGTGCCCCAAGAGTGACGTAGCTGAGCTGAGAGTCATCTGCAGTCACCACCTCCAGCTGAGGGTGTGAGGACCCAGGTCCTGAAGAGGTTTCTGGGCAGCAACGCAGCATCCACTACATGCAAGTGTGTGCGCACACACACACGCATACACACAAACACACACAAATATACGTTATTGGGACTATTTATGAAAAATATATTTCATATAAATAGTAAAAAATAATTTTTATTACATAATATTAAAATGACAGAAATGTGGTTGCCTTCAATATTCCAAAATCTTGAAATCTGCAACCTAACCAAGTCTCTTGAAGATCATAGGTATAATTGGAAGTGTGATAATTAACCATACATATTAACTCCAAGCAAGGCCAGGATAGCCATGTGAATCTGTTTTTCTTCCCTGGCAAGAATACTAGGAAGAATATTCAGGGACACATAGAATGAAAAACAGAAATGACTACACCTAACAGGACTGAGTCATCAATACATGTTTCAATTGGCTGCCTTTTCTTTATGTGGTCAAATTATTAATATATTTTTAATAAGAAGGATGAATTTGTGGTTATTTATTTAACAAATACATGGTATTTTAGAATAGTGAATGTTCTAGGTGTTTTACAAATATTAAGCCATTGTATCCTCAAGACAATCATCAGGATAGGTACTAATTTTATCCTCATTTAACAGATAAGGGAAGTGAAACATACAAATGTTGTATAAATTGACCAGGATCACATAGCTAGAAGTAGCCAGAGTTTATTTCTAGAGTCTGATATCTTAAACTTAGGATGCACTAAAATGACTTTTACTAAAGCATACTCATGACTCCAACTAAACATTTGAAGGGAGAGATCTACTCTACCTTTTTACTGTTCTCTGTGTCTATTATTGCCTCATAATTTAATATTTCACATAGATATATTTTACAGTTTAATCCATCATGGAATAAAAATTTAAAGCTAAAGGTAACCTTAGAGATAATTTAAGCCAATTTATCACTTTTATAGCATAGATGAAATGAGTACCTGTGGTCATAAACTTAGTTAACAATATGTCCAAAACGTCTATCTTGCAGCACTCAGTTCTGTGTTCTTTCTACTCTGCCATGAACTAGCTTCTGCTGGTTGAAAAGATGGCTCAGTCGATTCAATTACAGTGCCCTTTTATTTCCCCTTTATGCACTATTTGGATAAAATCAGTTATTTCATCCGAAAAGATCCCTTTCGTCCCTTGAACATGATTATATCTTTAGCCCTAACAGTAGTAAGCATTATAGTTGGATTTTTTTTTTCCTCAGGGATAGAATTAGTTTTAGAAGGAAAAGTAGAAAGGAGGAGAGATTTTCATTTGAAGTTAGATTTCCTGAAGCTTACTGTTATTAAGAAAGCTTCAGGTTATTAGAATGAAAACAGAAAAACTCCAGAGATTAATGCCTGTGAGAGCTGACTATAGCTTAAAATTTTTAACTCCACACATGGATTTGATGAAATTGTCGCATGGCCGGTATGTGAGAAGCAAATATTTATTGTCAGAAATAGTCCCATCTCTCTTGACTTCCTTTAGCTTCCTACAGCTGGTCAAAATACATTTTAACATTGAACTAAATCATAATAATAATGTTTTTTTGCTAGATACTTGTGACTCAAATATCGTAAGATTGAAAAGAAGGTCATGGCTAGGTGTTAGTCGATACTAATATTTTAAGATTAAGTCATTCACTGATTTTTTTTCCCGTAAAGTAATTTATATGAATCAATTCTAACCAGAGATTAAAACTTAAAATTCAATTCTAATAAAATTCTCCTTGGGTTTTATATCAAAGTGCATTTCTGAAAATCAAGAGTAAAATTTGACTTTCTCTAGTTAGCTTGTATTTGCTGTGTTACACATCTTAAGAGGTATTATTGCAAGCAAAACATAAAATAAGTAAGCATTCTATGACATACAGAGAAGGTATGGAAAATGGTAAAATTATGAATAGTTTGGATAATGGTAAATTCTGAATACTTTGGATAAAACCAGACTTGTGGCTCTTGGATCATGAATTAGACAAAATGCCCCAAAACACATCTACCACAAACTTCCCTCCATGCTGTGTGATAAATGGCAGATATTTTGATATAGCAAATCTACTATTTTATTAAACCATGGAAAACAGTCTGCAGCATTGAAAACTTTTAGATTTATCTTGTTCGTGACCTTTATCCTCACTAAATACTGAATCTGTAATGTATTTATGGAGGGTACTAAATCTTTTAATATATTTCCTAATTTTTTGTCCTTATATGACAGCATCCTCTGGTGAATTAGTATTAAATAACATTTTGAATAGTAATAATTTTGATATTTGTATCCACACAGTAATCACTATGGTTAGCTTATGAGTACATGTATCACCACTAGTAAACATTTATTAAACACTCACTGTGATATTAGCTGAGGTTCACAAGTTTTCTGAAATAGGCAATTAAAATTAAGGAGGGTAAATAATTCTTGTGCATTCTAGAATTGTTGATATCTATATGTGAAACAATAATAAAGGTTTGCATATTCTACACTTAACTACGTGCCAGTTACTATGTAAATGCTTTACATATACTAATTGTATTTAATTTTCACAATAATTTGTGGGATAGATGCTATTATGTTCATTTAAACCAGTGGGATAGGTGCTGTTATGCCCATTTAGAGAGGAGGAAGGTGATGACAGAAAGATTAAATAACTTGCCCAGAGTCATACGGCTAGACCATGGCAAAACTGGGGTTTCAACTGTGCAATTGACTCCAAACTCTACTCTTATACCCACTTAACCATCCTTCATACCCTGTGGCCAAGGTAAGAACAGCATCTCCAGCTTCTACAATTAAAATTTCTGCTAAATTATAAAAAGGTTCTAAAATTCACTGGATTTTTAAATATAAATAAAAATAAGTTGATCACCTACATTATGTCCTGAGATTCACAGAAACATCTAATAATACTTTTCTCTGCAAAAGTACCAGGATCTTTTTAAGCTATATGACTTTACCATGTACATTAATTTCTCCATGGCCACGTGACCCATCAAGAGAGGAGATAAACTGAAATGTGTAGACTCTAGGGTCCTATGGCAAGGGATCAAATCCCACTTCTACCATTCATTAGCTAGATAACTTGGAGCAAGTAATTAGACCTCTCTTAGCCTTGGTTTTCTCATATTTAAAATGAGATGAAAACAATATGCTTCTCATAGGATTGAGTTAAGCAACCTATGTAGTAGCTATTAGTTTAATGCCTGCTATGTTCTAAATACTGGATCAGCTGTCAGTGTTAGCATCCTCATAATGTACTCTACCTGAACTGTGTGGCGTGGACGTACATGGGAGTTGCTACAGGGTAGAGTATGAGGTTTCTTTTCCAACTATTGAGGCATCATAATGAATGAAGCTTCTTTATTCATCTTTAAACTTCCAGGGACTTCATCCACTTTATTTTTGTCACTGCTGTTTCTGATAACTGTCTGTCTCCTTAGTTGCATATACTCTAATTTGAAGAATGATTTCATTTTGAAGGAATCTAGCAGAGAATGTGACTCTAATGAGATCTTCCAGTAAGAAAGGCCTATCTTAATGACTGTGATGTGGAGAAACCTATTGTGAGCAATCCATAGACAATTCAACACTCGAATTCAGGATGTGAACGTGGGACTAGGGTGGCAGTCATAATTAATGATTTGAAAGTATACACCTGCTTCCTAGTTACAAAGCAACCATACAGATGTACTTTGATGGTTTGGTAATGATACAGACGCTTCTGTTCTTGTTACTTTTGTGTATGGTTAGGTGGGTAGATGAAACTATGTAGAGATTATCACCTGGTTTTCTGAAGTGAGTTCTCGTTATTTTGAAGAAAATATCTTCTCTGGACAAATAGTATTAAGATTCAGGATGGTCTATCACGTGCTGAGGCTTTATGTATAGAATATCAAGGAACTTATAGAGTTTTTGAAGTTTTGCTTGTATTGTAAAATGTGTCATTAGAGTATCAACCTGTTTGGGCTGCTATAACAAAATACCATAAACTAAGTGGCTTAGAAACAGCAGAAACTCATTTCTCACAGTTCTGGAAGCTGGAAAGTCCCAACTCAAGTTGCCAGTAAATTTGATGTCTGATTGAGGACCTGCTTCCTGGTTGTTCATAGTCTCCACAACGTCTCACGTGGCTAAAGGAGTGTAGGATCTCTCTGGCGTCTCTTTTATACCAATGCCATTCATGAGGCTCCACCCTCATGACCTAATCGTCTCCCAAAGTTCCCACCTCCTACTGCCATCACTTTAGGGGCTAGGATTTCAACAAAGGAATAGGGGTAAGGGGGACACAAAAACATTCAGACCATAGCAGAGTTTTAAGCTTCTTGGTGATTGTGAGTTAGTTCTCTGTTGGTAAAGTATATATCACTCTTTCTGCATATGTTTAAGAAATATATAAATAACATTTTTATTAGGATGATATCTAGCTCAAGGGAATCATTATCTACCTAAATTACCAAAACAGAATCATTCTCAATTTACTCTCCTTCTTCATTATTCAATAAATTACCAAGGACGGTTATTTTATATATAAATATTCCTCGAAATTATCCTCTTTGTGGTATTCCTTCTGGCTTAGTTTAGTTGAAGAGTCACACATTCCTGCTTGAAGAAGCCATACGAGTACCATAAATGATAAAAGCAAAATTCCTGGGAAGCAGTAGTGACTGGTGGGATCCTAGAAAGCTGGAGATCAGATGCCTTCCATGGGGCACAGTTGGTACTCAGTAAAGAGACTGATTGACTTGTGCCCAGTGTGTGGACTAAAGAAAAAAATCTGAAAAAAATGGATATAGCTCATGGACTGCCAATTTGCAACCTTTATTTTATATTCTCATCACCTTTCTTCTGTACTGTGGCAGTGGCTCCTGCCCTCAGCTACATTTATGTCCAAACCATTCTCTGTACTGGCAACAGAGTGGTGTTTCCAAGAGACCAACAATAATTGTTCCACTCCCCTTTTTAAAACAACTTCTGCATCATCACATTGTTTACTGCATAAAATACAAAAGTCCAAGTTCTCTACCATGACATGTGAGGGGCCCCTCTTGAATTCTGTTTCTCACCTTTTCAGTCTCACTACTCACCACTGCCCCTCCCTCATACGTTATGCTTCAGAAATACAGAACTACAAACCTTTTTCCAACTACACCACGTTACTGATGCCCCTGTGCTTTTTCTCTCTGCCTTCAATTTTGCCCTCACCCTGTCCAACTGGCGGACATCATTCAACCCTTACTGAGGCCTTGGGTCCTTTCTGAAGTCTGTCCTCCCGTGCATACTTGCTGGGCTGTACCACAAAAGGGCCTCACAATACAGCTCCCCTGAAATGCCTTACATGTATCACATTGATCCATTCGAGTTTTATTTCATATCTGCTCACTTTACTAATTAGCTTCTGTTCTTTTTTAAAAATGCACGGACTTTATCTGACTCTTTTGTCTTCTCAGCATCCAGCACCGTGTCCAGTACATACTATGTATTCTATGATTATGTGTGAATCTGAATATTAACCTGCTGCCAACACACTTTCCATGTATATTCTGATATGAAAGTAGTAAGAAAGAATGATAAATGTTTTTGTGGGCATTTCTTAAAGGGACAAAATTATTTGGGGAGACATGAATATACTTTATCTCCCAGGCAATACATTTGTTTATTTTTTGATCCTTTAAGTAATATAAGGACTATATGTTCTTAGCTTCACCTTATTATAGGAACTTCTAATTTAATGTACTCAAACAGAAAGCACTGTTCAGGAAAGAGGACAAAAATCCTGTATATCCCAGGTGTGGGTTGATTTCAGAAAACACTAATCCATGAGGTGTCACCCAACTGCTGAATGATTGGACCATATCAGGCAGTGTCTCCACTGGTTGTGTTTAATGGGCATTTATATGGAGTTTGGCTCATGACGCTGTTGGAAGCAATCTTCTCTTTACGCTACGCCGGGTGTATGGTTCATAATTTTTTGACCTGTTTGATTTATATGTCTGTTTTCCACAGCTTTTGTTTTGATATCGGAAACCATTAATCCTTCAAAATCCTGCAGTTGTAATGTTAACTGCCAACAGCATTGATTTGCAATTGGCATGAGAGTATGCTTCAACCATTTTATAATAATTCTGATCTGTTTTTGAACGATGACTTTTCTACCACTGAAATGGTCAAACACAGAATTTCCCCATCTCTTCAATAAAAATATGCTCACTCTAATCTAATCTAGGCCTCTGAGTTTTTCTTTGGTTTTACATAAGCTGTTTTGTTAAAGATAATGTTTAACAACTCTTAGTTTCCCTTCTGCTGAAGTACAATTGACAAACTATTATTTCTATAGATTATTGTCTTTTCTGAAATTGTGTAGATATGGATATATAACATATGTATTATTTTATATATGTAGGTACTGCAGGGGAGAGCCAGCTTTATCTCTCATTAGCAATCAGCAATAGATTTTATTTTTAATTTCTCTGTGTTTTTTTAAAGAAAAAATATTAAAGGCTAATTTCAGGGTCATTATAAACTATGTAGTATCTCTTGTGGGTTTTTATAATGACTACTGATGTCATAGAAGCCTTTTTAAAAATTATAGGCTTTTAAGGCCTCAAGGACATATTGTGTACATAAGAATGGTATAATTCTTCAGCCTCAATAGAATCTATGATGGTGATGTTTGTACCATTAAACCTCAAATGAAATATTTCCAAAAAAATTACAGATAGACGTATTTGTTTGGAGTGTATGTGTAGGGGCAAGATGACATGAAGCAGAAGTTATTGAGAAGAAAATGACTAGAAATACGTGGATCAATCCAAGTATATATTAGCTTATCTACTAAGACACCTACACACCTCTCTAATGAAAGTGTTTGCAATAGAATATTGAGTCTCTGGGAAAAAATGATCTAACATTTAGCTCATGTGCAGGTAATTCCTTTTTCTTCATAACACTTCATGGGGAAAAGGCCAAAACTGTTTGTGGTTTGATGCCCCCCCTCCTCCAGGTTTTCTCTGATTTTAAAAAATATTCCAGGATTCTGGCTTCACTTAAAAAAATGAAGCACTTTCAACCAAGCTCTAAAAGACTCCTTTTTAGAAAAAGGAAAAACCTAGGCATTAACTGACTATCATTGAGGAACTTGATGTTTTTCAGGGAATGATGTACCTAGAAGAAAGACGGCTTGTTCATCGGGATTTGGCAGCCCGTAATGTCCTAGTGAAATCTCCAAACCATGTGAAAATCACAGATTTTGGACTAGCTAGACTCTTGGAAGGAGATGAAAAAGAGTACAATGCTGATGGAGGAAAGGTGGGTATCTTTTTGAGAGTAATTATTGCTTGAAAATATAGTATGGTATCCTTTTATCTCCTTTTATTTTATAGGAATAAACCAATAAGCTTTAGGTTTAAAAGATTATAAAATCCCAAGTTTATAATCTATCATTTGCCTTTTCTCCTGCCCATGGTAAAAAACAATATATATATATATATATATATATATATATATATATATATATGTAGAGAGAGAGAGAGAGAGAGAGAGAGAGCGCTTGTGAGCACATATATTACCAGCTTTCATTTCTCAAAAATAAGAAATGAAAGTAGCTAATGTGGCTAAAATAAGCTGATGCATGTCTAGACCTGAGGAGTCTTCATGTTAGGTCCAGATGGGAAGGGGGTGGATCCTTTGGGATTCTAGAAATTAAACTTTAATATAGGGCCATAAAAATTTTCCTATTGATCCTAAGACCATAAGACTGACTGTTACAGAGACACATCTTCTCTCTCATAGACTAGAACAGAAAAGCTTCACTACTACCAAGAATCCTAATTCACTGAAAGGTTTACCACCCTGAACACAGTTGCTGTGTCGTCTACCTTTTCTGACTCTCCAGCCTCAGCTCCTGCCTGTTTGCCCTTCTCGCCCACTATATGGTCTTAGTCCATGCCTTAGTTCCAGGCTTTGTATTTCCTCATTAACCCACTGTTTAGCTTGCCTTTCTTGGCTAGCCAATTAGTATAGTCTTCATATGGAAGTCCCTCTTGCTCAAACTGGGGAGACCTAGGGCAAGCAGGCAAAATGAGATTAGCAAATGCAATCTTTTTTTTTTTCTTTTCTTTGTTTCTTTTATTTTTCTTTTCATTTTTTGAGAGAAAGGGTCTTTCTCTGTTACCCAGGCTGGAGTGCTGTGGCATAGTCAATCATAGCTCACTGTAACCTGGAACTCCCAGGATCAAGCAATCCTGCGCACACCACCGCACCTGCCCGGCTAATTCATTTACATTTTTTATAAAGACAGGGTCTCACTGTGTTGTCTAGGCTGGTCCCAAACTCCTGGCCTCAAGCCATCATTCTGTTTCGGCCTGCAAAAGTGCTGAGGTCACAGGTGTGAGCCACGGTGCCCTACCAGCAAATGCAATCTTAACCTAGGGTGAGTTGTAAGCCTACACTAACCAAAAAAAGTTACTCACATGTCACATGTTTATTATGTGCCTTATTATTATCATGGTTCATCCAAATACATATTATAAATATTTTGCAATGATAGGCTTCCAAATACCTAGTAGTGATTTTTACCTTAAACAGTTTTATAACTATCTACATTCGATGTTATCACAAAGCAAAACAACACAAAATTAACAAAAAAAATACCTTCAGTTTTGAGGAGTTATCTGGCTTTTCCTTGATTTTATTAGCCTATTTTGGCTGTTTACTATCAAACTACAGTAGTTTGAGACCACAGCTTTAAAATGTGCTGTTAAGACTGCACAGAAGTTGAAGTCTATAAATCACATGACTTCACTTGTCTTGAGTACGTAAGACTTGAGACATAAGATTTGTCTAAAGCGAGATTCATTATAGCTTTAAATGCCTGGTAACCATTAAGTCTTTATCAAGCCACCTGTGATTTAAACTTACTTCTTTAACACAGTGTTCGTAGTCCATAAAGTCTGCTAACTCCTTGCCCACAGGGAAATTACTTTCAATGTGTCTTCTGTTCCCTTTCACTGAATACCATGATTCTGTCATAGAGTTACCTTGGTGTCACCTTGGTGAGCAGCCAACCTCATGATTTCAAAGGCCTATTTCGTTTTAAGCTTTCAACTGCAAGATAGAAGTGTTTATCTTTATTCCATAGAATCTAATTATATTCCCGGCTATATAATGCTGCCCTTCATAGTTGAAACTCATTCTGCTGACCCATCAGCAGGGTACGTGGGTTGAGTTGTTTTTCTTGTGGCGATGGTAGATTTTTGTTGATCCTCTCACATTCTTTTAAATAGTTCCTCTTTTGAAAATGGTACATATTTTCAATACTGGCTAAGCAAGATGACGGAGGTCATTTATACATGGAAAACAAAGCAAAGCTAACTTTACAATTCATGATTTTGGGCATTATAGTGACCAGAGTATATGAGAGGAGAAGACAGAAGGCACGTGTAAAAAGAATCCATTGTACCGGTGGCCCAAAATGTGTCTGAGGGTAAAAAGGGATGACTGGAAATATAAGGAATCTCATTTTTTTGAGAAAAAAATGTAAGCACATTTTAAGAGGCATGTGTGTTAGATGTTTAGATTTGATATCATGAGTCAAAATACTAACTAGTAACTTAGTGAACATTAATTAAGAACTATAGAAAGTTGTCCCTATTTAATTATTTTACTTTTCAGTTAATAAGGCTTTGTAAAAAGTAAGCATAATGTATCTTTAGGTTAATTCATTTACTAATTTTATAAATTTCAATTTATTTGTTGCTTTTGTTGAAAAATAGCCTATGTATAATATATATAGTTATATTTATATCTATATACACACAACGAAAAAATGTAATTAAAGCTAGTTCAGAGACTCACATTTAGGAAATAAGTATAGAAAAGACTTTTTATGTAATTATAAAACTTTCACTTCTTATTTCTCTATAGATGCCAATTAAATGGATGGCTCTGGAGTGTATACATTATAGGAAATTCACCCATCAGAGTGACGTTTGGAGCTATGGTAAATTTTCCTTGGGAACTAAAGCTTTTAAAGCAAAAATAAATATGTTAAATTCATGTAAAATATCTCAATGCTAAATAATTTTATTGTGTTAGAAATACCTATTTATAAACCTCATTTCCTAAAGGAATTAACTCTTTACACTCTCATTTAAAAAAATATTCTAAATAGCATTGTTATCTGCCTTTTTTGGTTAATATTTGGTAATTTCCTTGTTCTTTAAAATGTAATATATAATAGCTCTGCCGAGTTGTCTTTCATAAGCTTTAGTTTTGTAGCAACTTATCTGATAATTTTGACAGAAAAAAACAAGTGAATTTTAGTTTAGGGACAATTTCATAGAATTTCATGGCCATAATTTTCAATAACTCTTTGAAAATATAACTGAATGCAATGAATGTCAAAACAAAAATACAAGCAACTTTTTGTGTGTTTTTGCTTATGGGAATTTATGTTCTATAGTAAAAAATGGAGATTATTTTCATAACAAAGAATAATTACTGAAAGCAGTAGGTGAGAGCAACGAACGTGAGGGAAGAGGTAAGAGAGAAGACTTAATTGCAACATTGATTTTAATTTACAAATGACTTTTGGTGTAACAGAAATGTTAGAGAGTGAAGAATACAAACTGGAAAAGAGTGGTATTTATAATTAGAACATTTATTCAATTGTGTTTAACTCAATTGTTATGATGAGCTATTTAGCATCTGTCTGACTACTTACAACTTTTAAGTTCAGGATTAGCAAGAAGGAGTCAACACCTTACCTAAGTTTAAATGTACCACATAAAACTAGCATTTCTTACAAATAAGAAAGCATAATGTTTATTTAAATAAAAAGGGTGGTGATAGGATTGAAAAGTATGGTACAATTTATTTTACTCAAATTTAAGCTTAGTCTTACCTTTTGCTCATTTTTAGAAAATAAGATTTAAGCCATTCAATCAATAAAGAATTTATACCTGTTATCTGGGAAAGAATTAATTATCTTTTAAAAATTATTTAAGACATTTCAATAAAGAGGGTTTATTCCCTCACATGTGTATGCCGTCGGTGGTGTTAAAATTTCCATGAAGTTCTCACATATTTTATTCAGAAGTAGAAAATATTGTATGTTTGAGGTGCAGATTGTGTATTTGAGGTCCAGGAGAAATGCTCAGTTAAATTACTGTAGGGAATATATAGAAAAAGAAACCTATCATATGAATTATATGATAGATTTATATAATATATTATCTGATACAGATTAGCATGTAGATTCGCATTTATATGTTACATGATATAGATTAGCATATATTATATGATATAGATATATTTATATATTATATATTATAACAGATTTATATATCATATATATTGTATAGTATATTTGTTTTTTTCTTTTTCTGTTCTTGTCCTTTTTTTTCCTACTTATGTCTCTGAATTAAATGTGACACTTTATTGCAGGCAAATTTTAAATTACCTCAAAATATATGTGTGTATATATATTAAATATACATGTTATATATATAACATTGGCAGAACAGTCATATTTTTAATGGCAAAGTTTGTCTTTTGGGGAAAATCTTGTTACTCAGGCTATTATATTTTTCTTCATGTTGAGTTGCAAAACCCTTGGAGCTGTTCAGTAAAAATAAATAGATAGATAGTACTCTGCTTTGAAACATACCCCACGTCATCAACCCACATTCATAAGGCTTTTTAAGATTTTTGTGAAATATCATAGTTGATCGTAAAAGGCACAAAAAGCAGAGAAAGCTACATAATCTTGTTTATATTATATCTTTATGAAAAATTATCACTGGGTGCATTTTTATTTTTATAAAACTAAATAAGCATTGTGTATGACATACAGCTTCAGGTGATGGAATCACAATTAAGTTTTGAGGATATTTTTGATTGAGTTTTTCTGAGATTGTCCTTTTACATGAAACCATCCTTGTTTAACCCTATTTTGCCATCTCCCCAGCAAAGATATAATTGAGTTTATTGGGAGAAGTGGAGGTTTTGATGTTTTGGCTTTTGTTGTTGTATTTATAAGCTTCTGTTTATTATATTTTCTATTATTTTCATTTGTAACTGCTTTATTACATTCCCTATATTAGAAGTTCTGATAAAGATGTGAGAGTATCTACTCCATCTTTTATAACTTCTTACTTAAGTTAATAAAGTGTTCTCATTAAGTGTACATTTTATAAATATAACTAACTGGAAATAAACATCCATTTAACTTTTTTCATCCTGCCTCACGGACACTAAGTTTTAATCATTGGTTCTATGGAGCTAATCCTTCATAGGAGAAATTAAAAATTTAATAATAATCAATAAATTAAATTATGTCACTAGTTACATGTTTACATTATACCTAAAATCATAAGATGCAAATATTAACAAAAAGGTAATTCTTAATGATTCTATTATGAAGTATAATTTGAAGTTTACATATACTTTTATATTTCTTAGCTTTGAATTTTTGTTATGGGCAATTATAAATGTTATAAATTAAAAAAGATTTCAGTATGAATCAATAATTCATTACAGATGCCAGTGGAAAAGAAAACATTGCCCTAATTAATGGATTTTATATTAAAATATGTCTATATAGGTACATCAGTCAAACTTCGTTTTGTAATTCTATTGTGCCCAGCTAGCCATTTCTAAACTTAAAAATCTTTATTCTTAAGAAAAATATAATTTTTAATTATATACTTATTATATCATAAAGAAGATATCTATAACATATGTATTATTGCTTAAATAAGAATTACTATTATAAAAACTGGCTGATTCATACTAACATTTAGGATATTTGCTTTCTCAGAGAAAATTAATGTTCTAGCAATTCAAGAAAGTCATTTATTACGTAAGGAATAAACTATTTTTCATTCCTTTCAATTTTGTGGATGCCCATTTCACATGTATTATCTTACATAAGGATAGTTCCTCACACAGACTCTCATGGGCACTAAAGGAATTAATCAGTTTTATTCTGCCTGTTTTCTTTGTGTTAGTTAAAAAGAGAGCCACAATTCTTTACCACAATCTAAGGTAATTAGTCTGAAATTCCAGTTTAGCCTCTTAGGGCTTTCATAGTAAAGATGCTAATCTCAGAATTATTCAATATCAGATTTTACCTGCAATTATATTTATTGGTACTGAATACATATATATCGTAAATACATTGTTTTGTGAGTTGTAATGTGTAATGAAATGTATCTTGGATCTGAAAACGTTGGCATTACTTATAAGTAGAAACAGGGAACAGATATATATGCCGAGGTCCACTCTACATTCTCTACTACTCAATAAAAATTCCAAGACAATAATAAGAAAATTGAATTCTCCACAAAGATTTTGGCATTGGGGTTATCATAATGGATAAAGGTATCTGAAGAGCCTTTATGAAAACTCTCTTTTGACCGACCTTTAGGGAGCATTCTTTTGCCACTGGTATATTGCTGATTTGTTCAAAGTATGCTGTTAATATGCTAATGTAAGAATTTGATTTCCAATTTAGGAGTCACTATATGGGAACTGATGACCTTTGGAGGAAAGCCCTATGATGGAATTCCAACACGAGAAATCCCTGATTTATTAGAGAAAGGAGAACGTTTGCCTCAGCCTCCCATCTGCACTATTGATGTTTACATGGTCATGGTCAAATGTAAGATTGCAAAATAATTTTATCATCACCGTCATCAGTCTTAGTAAAGGAATAGTACAGATTACCTGCATAACGTTTCTTCATATTGAAAAATATAACGAGTCAAAAATAATTACATGAAGGGAACATATGAGCACTTGTTTGTTGTGATTCTTATTAATATCAAGTAATATCATTTTTCCATGCTATGAAGTCAAAATTAAGACTCTTACTTTTCTTATTCTTGTAATTTCTGTGACTGTCAAATTGCCTGTCATAAAGAGACATAATTAGTCCCAATAATGTTAGTGATAACATTTATGTTGGTAATAATGTTAGTTTTCTTTGTTGGGAAATATCAGACTAAATAAATGATCTAAACATAAGGGAAAAAAGCTTGAAACTAATAGTTTCAAAATTAAATGGAAATAGGTTTACCAGTTTTAGTCAAGAGGAAATTAGGGCAGAGTGGGAAGTGAGAAGAAATGAATCTACATTGAACTGAAAAGATTATGAATGTTTACTTTTTTTTCACTTCCGATCATTTGTTTACATCAAACTCTTACTTTTCTTTCCCTTTCCTATGCCCCAGACACATATGTATTATAAATGTGTCCTGGAAGCCTAGGCCCTTAATTTAAATAGAATTAGGGAAGTCTCTGGAGTTTCTGACTTAATTTAAGTGAGATTAACATGCAGCAATCTCTCTTGTATAATCTAAGGCTTTCCCCTTTTGATTTACACAGGGTTAGCAAAGAAACAAACTGGTGAAGGTGAATAAGCATCTTATTAATAAGAGACTTTGGACCCAGGTCTACTCAGATTTATATTCATGACATGTGTGATACATTCTGACAGTGAGGGAAGAAATAAAAAATGTTCTTTGCAGTTCAGGTCAGCATGCCCTTTTCTCTAAGCACAGTTCTATTTACTCAATATTTAGTTGCAGGGAAACCGATACCTCAGCTGTGAAGTTAACCTTTTTTTGGCTCCAGTAGTTCCAGAAACACCTATTTTCTCATTAGCATCTTGACATTAACAAGCATTTTTTCAAATGAATGGATATAGAATATGGAGTGTTTGAGCTTTGTTTGTAGAAAAGAAAAGCAGGTGACTTAATGGTACATAAAATGATACCCAGGACAAGGATAAAAATTGAACTCTCAGAAAAAGGAGAAACAAGCTGTATAGCTTTATTCTATCAGCTATTGTTTGGTATCTATCTATGGAAGAAAGTTTAAAAACATGCATGCATTATATAATTTGATCCCATAACCAGCATAGGAGATGATTTAGATACTCTGATGAAATGATGTCAAACCAGGAAAACATTTTGCCTAATAGAGAGTTTTACCTTTTGTGGGGAGGAGTTAATACTTAAGAGGATTATTTGGTAAGAAAATCAAGAAAAGCTTGGTACTTTTATTCTTGTCATCTCATCAGCTAAACAGAGCCTAGAGAGATAAGATCCTCTTTTATCTAAACTCAAAGCAAAATAATAACACATACCTTGAAAATTGCTATAGTATTTATACCCTAGAAAAGCCAGTACTAAGATAAGGCAATAGCAATTGCTGAACAAGCATTACCCATCACTTTGCATTAGTTTTTTTTTTTTTTTTCTTTTTGAGACAGGGTCTCACTCTGTTGCCTGGGCTAGAGTGCCCTGGCGTCAGCCTAGCTCACAGCAACCTCAAATTCCTGGCTCGAGCGATCCTCCTGCCTCAGCCTCCTGAGTAGCTGGGACTACAGGCATATGCCACCATGCCCGGCTAATTTTTTCTATATATTTTTAGCTGTCCAATTAATTTCTTTCTATTTTTGGTAGAGACGGGGTCTCGCTCTTGCTCAGGCTGGTTT